>CM035416.1:58309155-58536655 GCA_020310875.1 Ceratopteris richardii | reverse complement strand
TCCACCGTCAACAACTCTTCTCACATTACGGACATGGCAGTGGTGGTGACAATATCGCAGAAGGTGTCGACGACTTATACCTTCTCCAACTCCTTCACCTTCAGCCAAAGCGTGAAAACTGCGTTCAAGGCAGGCGTACCATTCTTGGCTGAGGGCAAGGTGGAGGTGGAAATCGGGTTCGAGCAGAGCTTCTCCAACGAGTGGGGCGAGACCACCGAGAAAGGCATTGAATTCCAGACGCAATTTGTTGTGAAGGACGTCCCACCCGGAGGAACGGTATTTATTTACGTTAACCTGTCTCTTGATGAGCAATGCACCTACTTCTCCATAGCTTCACCTCAGCCGTGTGCACGTCTGCTAATTTTTGTTTCTTGCGTTACAGGCTTCGGTGAGCGTTGTCTGCAGCACTGCCAAAATGCGAATTCCCTTCACCTACAAGTCTAAAGAGTCTGCGCCTGACGGAATAGATCGCCCGACCCAAGAGTTCGTGGATGGCATGTTCGAAGGAGTTGATGCCTATAAAATTGAAGCTGTCATAAGCGACTCTGTCAGAACCTATACCTCTGCAGTAGAGCGACTCACATAAGCTCGGTGCAGACTATCTCGGATGGAAAATGTGTTTCGGATGGAAAAATGTGTACGTCACACCGTCTATTGTGAGCAGAAGATGGAACTGAAACAAGAATAAAATAATAATAATAAAGTGCAAAACTATCAATTGCTGATGTGTTCCTTCTTTCCTCCTCCTTCTCCCTCTCTCTAACTGATTTCCTCTCCTTCTCTCTGTTTCTTCTTTTCTTTTAAGAAACAAGCCAAAAAAGTTACATTAATACAAAAAAGATTATATTAATGAGGGGTTATTACAAGTTGTAAAAAGTTACATTAATAAAAAAAAGATTATATTAATGAGGGGTTATTACAAGTTGTACAGGAGGCAGGCTTCCAATCAAAGCCACTGTCAAAGCCTCTCTATTGTGTGCATCCGAAGCCTCTCTATTGTGTGCATTCTCTCTGGTATTGCGCTACAATGTTTTGCGAACGGGAGTGGTATTGCGCTACAATGTTTTGCGAACGGGAGTGCACATGTTTGGAGGAGCATGAAGAAACTAAAGTCAGCATGAATTTGAACATCGTCTTTGTGAATGTTCAAATGTTTCTATCGTTTGTGTGCTTTGTCATTAGAAGAAAATTGTTATCTGATGATATGTGCATTCTTACATCAAATCCTTCCTGTTTCTGCAACCTGGTCATTTATTTTTACAAGCATGAAGACTAAGTCAGCATGAATTTGTCAGTTTTCTGAATGTTTAGAAGAATCCATAGTTTTTTGTCCACTCTCGTTAAAACAAAATCCTCTATATAATGTTATGTACAATTTTACATCAATATTTTTCATTTTAATTCCATGTTAATTCGCCTGTTCATAAGTTCTACACCGTCCTAAAGATTATAGAAGAGGATTAGATGAAGAGGATCATGAATTGGTTATAGAATTAATGTGTAATATCTTCTAATAAGATGGATAACAAAACAAATCGAAAGAATCTTACAGTGCACTAGGAGAAGCATTGCAGTAGGAGAAGCACTCTAAGATATTAGTTACTTCGACTATTCAACTCAATCTTTGTAACGAAATGACTACTGTTCTCTTCGTTTTCTCAATGGACTTTCTTTGCTGAATTTATGCTAGAGTTACAATCCAGAGAACCTGAGAGAGAAATATGAGAGAGAGATGAGAGAGAGAGCGAGAGAATATAATCTTTCTAAAAGTAATAAACTTTTCCTTGCAAACGGCACTAATCCTCGTTTGGATTGAGGATCTGGCATGAATCTTTTTTATATATGACCTTGTAACCATCTGAAAAGAATTTAGAGATGGATAGAAAATTCTTCTTCATTTCTAGTACCTATATAACATTAGAAATAATGCAGTTTCCTCTTACTCGAAATTTTACGTTTACTTCTCCAACACCTACAATATCCAAAATATGACCATCAAATATGGTCACCCTTCTTCTCTTGAGTTACTAACGGTAGAAAAAATCTTCTTGCAACCTATCATATGCTTAGTAAAATCATAATCAAATATCTAGGGATTTTGACAAACTACATGTAGTGCTCCTTAATCAAAGCCTATCTCTTCAATAATGGCACATGCATATGGTTCTTCATTTGAAGGCTTAGCCCTTGGAACTTTCTTGCACATTATTTCGTGATGATCTTTTCTTCTCATTAGAAATCCTCTTCCTGCATTCTACAACATAATGCCGAGGTTTCTAGAAATAACGCCATTCTCCTTTCTATGAGGTGGATGTAGTTCAAGTTCTTCTCTCTTTAGGATTTCTAGAAGTGCTAGACGTAGATATAGTAGAAGAAGACGCTAGAGACTTTGGAGTAAAAGCCTTACTTTCCTAGCTTCTTGTTCTTCTCAATCTTCTTCTCCTTCTTTGTGGTCTCCCTTTTCTTCCCTTTAGATGACAATTTCTTCTCATAAGAAATCCTCTTCCTGCATTCTACAACATAATGCCGAGGTTTCTAGAAATAACGCCATTCTCCTTTCTATGAGGTGGATGTAGTTCAAGTTCTTCTCTCTTTAGGATTTCTAGAAGTGCTAGACGTAGATATAGTAGAAGAAGACGCTAGAGACTTTGGAGTAAAAGCCTTACTTTCCTAGCTTCTTGTTCTTCTCAATCTTCTTCTCCTTCTTTGTGGTCTCCCTTTTCTTCCCTTTAGATGACAATACTACATCTTCATGATTCTCTTCCATACTCTTCTATTGATCTTCATCTTAAAGTAATAGAAACTACAACTCATCAAATGAAATATCTCTATGTCTTGTAGAGAGAGAAAGAGAAGTAACAAATGATCCATAAGTATATGGAAATTAATGTATGAGAAAATTCACCTCAAATAAGCATTTTTGGAACATCGGACCTTTAGGAAATTCAGACATTCTTCTCCAAAAATCCCCCCACAATGTCATAATTTCATAAATTTTAACTATATGGATAAATTAGGATGTTTATGAATATGTCTCTCAACATCTTTCCAATGGATCTTGAGTGGTTTGTGCATTAAACTTGATACTTGAGATACTACAAACTGAATGTATGGATGTGTATTATGTAGATAGATCAAGCATTCAACTCCTTCACTATATAAGGTGTCATCAAAAGGTTTTGACTGTGCGTTTGCGTGTAATGACACAATGACATCCATAGGTGGTTGCATAGGTTTACATCATTTCAAATTGGTCTAAAAGTTTCTAAATGTATTTCTATTGTGTCATATAGAAACTATAATTCATGAGGTTGAACTCAATTCCTAAGTATTAGTTTAGTATATGGATCCTTAACATCAAATGTATGCTTGAATTGTAACTTAAAGGACTCAAGTTCTAAATCCTTAGGACTTCCTTGATCATATCATCCACATAGATAATTATTATAATCAAGACATTTGACTTGGCCTTATATAGAGGGTTGGAGCTACATCTTAGTTTTCAAGGCCAAAGGATAATATGTACAAATGCATCTTTTCATATTAATCTCTTGGTTCTTGCTTCAAACCATAAAGTGTTTTGATAATTTTGCATACTAAGTGTCCTTTACCCATCTCTTAAAAACCTTCTAGCAACTAAGTCTAGACATATTCATATAGATCACCATTCAAAAACGTTATCTTTATATCTAATTGGTATACTCTCCAACTAAAATATGCATCGAGTGAAGTAATATTCTTACTATGGTCATTATATAAATAGATTTAAATATTTTCATCATAGTCAATTCATTTCTTTTATCCATAACCTTTGACTATTGTAACAAGTCTGGATTTATACCTATCAATTCTACCATGTAGTTTTCTTTTGATCTTGACACCAATTACTTTCTTACTTTTTGGTAACTCACATAGATTCCATGTTTGATATTATGTATAGAATCAATCACCTCTTGAATTTTTTCCTTCCAATGAGGACTATATTATGCATCTTTGGCACTGGTTGGTTCATCCTCAACTAGAGTTAATGCTTGAATATTGTTGATCTCAAAATGCTTTTCATAATTTACTTGATCTTCTTCATCTTTTTTACTTTTGGCTCTTCCTTTAAATGGCTTAATCCCACTATCCTATTATGTTTTTACATGCCATATTGAGCATTCTTGCAATACTAGTGACAGTTTTGGTTCATCTACAACTCCTTCTTCAGTTGCCTCTAGACGTTTCTCCAACTTCATAAGTTGGTACATCAATAGATAGTTAAGAAATAGGGAATGATCAAGTTGTAGATGGTGATGGTGTAGATTAAATAATTTTATCTTTACCTTTATCAAGTGTAAACTTTGGAGTTTGAGAAGGTTGTTCATCCCCCTTGTACGATTGAATGTAAGCATCCAAATTTGTCTTGACGAGTGCATAGTCATCTTGCTTAATGAAGTCTAGAATATCTACATGTCATTTAAACATGTAACATTTTCCAATTTAAGCAATAAAAAAGAGTAGGATACCATTTGTCTCTGGTATAGCGAACCTGTATTCTTTACTTTCAATTAGATAACTGATGAATATTGCTTTGACATCTAGCTTATCGCAATCCTTCTTCTCAATGTCAACATATGATGTAGATCCACAAAATTTGGAAAAAATTACATTGGGCTTTTTCTTATAATAAGCCTCATAAGATGAAATAACCTTTAGAGCTTTTGTGGTATTCTCTTCTAGAAAATACTTGAAGTTGTTTGACAAATACTCACCTCCATTGTCGCTTCTCAAAGTTTTGATCTTTGACTAACTCAGATCCTCAACAATAGCTAAAAACTTCTTAAAGGTTGAGAATACATTTGAATCTTCTTTAAGAAGAAGGACCCATGAATATCTAGAAAAATCATATATGAGTGTAACAGAATATTTGAATCCTTGAATAGAATCTACTCTTATAGATCCATTCACATTCAACCATATGATACATAATTTCTTGGTACTTGTGATATA
Organism: Ceratopteris richardii; assembly: GCA_020310875.1. NCBI lineage: Eukaryota > Viridiplantae > Streptophyta > Polypodiopsida > Polypodiales > Pteridaceae > Ceratopteris > Ceratopteris richardii. The sequence goes on along the minus strand of CM035416.1, from coordinate 58,531,663 downwards.
TCCATGCTTTTGGAAAGGTAGCTTGTGCCAATCTCCTTCAAGACATCCTTCATAGAGTTATATATCATTTGGGAAATAAAAGAATCTAAAGGCTTTCCACTATATCTTGGCCTTTAATGTACTGAACATCTCTACAACTCATATGAACAAATCAAGCATGTTATAAATTCATGTTTTCCTTAGGTATTGACGACCTAGTGACATTTGCATGACTAATTTTAGACAATAAAAACATTCCACTTATGTTTTCTACTTGCAAAAGGCATTGCTCCTCATTTGGAGTAAGGATCTGGCACGAATCATTCTTGAATATGAATTTCTAACCAGCTGATAAAAATGTAGAGATGGATATCAAATTCTTCTTCATTTATGGTATATATGGAACATAAGAAATAGTGAAGTATCCCTGTGCTCTAGATTTTACATTTACATCTCCCAAACCTACAACATCTAGATCACTACCATCTGCTATGGTCATGCTTCTTCCTATTGCAATAGTAAGGGTAGAAAACACCTTCTTCCAACCTTTCATATGCTTAGTAGCACCAAAATCAAACATCAAAGCATTTTTTGAGACTCCAAGTAACGTTGCTTAATCAAAGGTTATCTTCTAAATAAGATACATGCATATAGTTCGTCATTTGAAGACCTAGGCTTTAAACTTTCTTAAGCATTATTTCTTGGTGATCTTTTCTTCTCATTATATATCCATTTTTTGGATTTTGCAATGTAATTCCTAGGTTTCTTCCAATATTGGCATTCTCCTTTCTTTGAGATGTATATAGGAGAAGTTGTCCTCTCTTTAGCTATAGAAGTATTGCAACTCTTCTTCTTTTACCGACTCTTCTTCTCCTTCTTTGTGGTCTCCTTCTTTTTCTTCCCTTTAGATGATGATACCATAGCTTCATCATTCTCTTTTATACTATTCTATTGATCTCCATCTTAAAGTAACAAAGAATGCAACTCATGAAATAAAATCTCTCTCTCTCTCTCTCTTGCCGAGAGAGAAAGAAAAGTAAAAAATGATCTATAGGTAGATGGAAATTAGTTTATGAGAGTATTCACCATTCTCATCATGATGAATTATGACATCAAAATTAAGAAATTGATCTCTTAAGTCTTTGAGCTTCAAAATATGTGAGTGAAGTGGTGTTGATGCAATTAAAACCAAGCCCACATACTTGGTTAATTAGCTCATACTTGATCAATTATGCAAGACTTTATATGATCAACCTCTTGTAAAAAGTTCTTCACATTTACCTTTGCAAAAGGGGTACACATCCATGTGGAGTTAGAAAGCTCTAAATCATGAATCATTTGGTTGCTTAGGGATGAGGGAATCTATCCTATACTTTAGGATTCACGTTTAGGTAGCTCTTTGAGTTTGAATTCAAACTTTGGCTCCAAGTACAACTATAAGAAGAGGATAAAAAAGACCCATGTACATCTTGAGCCCATGAGATAATTTTGAGGGAAATCCATCGTGAAGTGAGATCTTATCTCATAGCTCATTCACCTCTCACACGTTGGGCAATGTATGACTGCCGATGAAATTGTATGTGTATATGATTCAATACATATATGATCATTACATTCTCAGTTCACTTTTTTGTTATAACTCCAACTGAAGAGTGATCTTCTCAGAGCTTGTTCTAAGTGCATGGTTAATCATTTGTCATGATTTAAAGCATGGTAGATTCAGCATATTGTCTAGTACAAGCCTATAGAGTTTCATTAGCATTATTGTTCCAAATTGCGAGATGCTAACACTTCTTTGCTCACTCATCTATCGACTTTTGCACCCCTTAAATGTCGGGATGGTGTTGTGATTTGCTAAACATCTTTCTCTACATGTAGTTCATCATTTTTGATGAAAGTACTCATGACTGATAGCTTACTAAGTTAATTAGAGTTCCTCAAAAGGAATTAAGACAATTTGTGTTGTACTCATAGAACTGTTCAAAACATTGAACGTGTAGGAACAACAAATAACAAGTTTCTTGTTCGTGGATCAACTCCGATCTATCTGTTTTGATCCATTGATTAGTGGACCATGTCCCAAGCAACATATATGTTTATTTATGATCATTAGCTAGCTAAAGAGGCCCACTACACTCTCCACCAATCATTCTTAGCAGTTGTGAAGTAGGATCAAACAACACCACTTCATCTCTTGAAGGCTATCCACCATCCCCTCCAACAGTGGTATCAGAGCAACAACAAGCAAGATGGGACATGGTTCATTGACAAATCGGACAGAAACAACTACTCAGCATGGTCACTTAGGATGCAATCGTACATTTAAGGGAGAAGTCTATATGGATACATCTCAGGAGATGAAGAAATGCCAATCTTAAGGAGCAAGCATCAACCTACAAGTGAAGAGCAAGAAAAGTTGAACACATGGTGTGCAAAGGATGCTCTTGCCAGGTCTTATCTACTAAACTTAATCTTTGATTTCTTGTTACCACACATTAGGAATTGCAAGAGACTTGGGAAGTACTCTCATCCTATTTCTCCTCAAATACAAGAGCGAGCAAGAATCACTTGTGGATGGAATTTACAACTCTAAAGAAACAACCAAAGGAGGGAGTAGCTGATTATGTAAACAAGATGAAAAATGTGGCTGATTAGCTTGGAAGCATTGGAGAGGAGATAGAAGAATAACACATAGTAAGGGAGATCATTAATGGCATCAAAGCTGATGATAAGTGGGAGTCCTTCACCACAACAATGGACCTCTACATGGATCTGCAAATACCTGACCTAAACATCTTGATGGGGCAACTCTTCACCCATGAGACAAAGCTCAACAAGAATGGTGACAACTCTAGAGGTAAGCAATCTTCTTCCCTTTATAAAGATAAGAATAAAGCTAAGGATAAAGATAAAAGCAAGAAGAATTAAGAAGAGGCTAGTACCTCTCAACCTAATTATGGAGGAAGAGGAAGAGGTGCTAGAGGAAGGGGTAGAGGAGGAAAGCAAGGCAGAGGGAGATTCTACAACAATCCACCTTGCAACATTTGTGGTCTTACAAACCACACTATAGATGAATGCTTCAAGAATACAAGAAATCAAAGGTGAAGAGGCTTCCATAGAGGTAGCTATGGACAATCGAGAGGTAGGTACAACAATGGTGGAGGCAACTACAACCATAACTACAATCAAAGCTACAACGAAAACAGTTATAAAGGAGGTTTTAGAGGAAGAAGGGACTACAACAACTATATTGAAGACCAAGAAGACTCACTACTCATCATGAACATGACATCCAAGCAAGGTAAAGATGATGAGCATCCTTTCTATATTGATTCAGGTTGTTCCAATCATGTGGCTGGAAATGTAGCTCTATTATCTGACCTTGAAGAACCCAAAGGGAAGCATGAAGTAAAAATAGGTGATGATACTAAAAATTCAATCAAGAAAATTGGAAATATCAAAACATCTGATGGTAGCATGAACTTTTTGAGTAAAGTTCTCCATGTGCCAACTATAACCAAAAACCTAATTAGTGTTGGGCAAATTATTGAGAAAGGTTTACATGTGAGATTTACTAAGCATCGAGCATATGTGGAAGACCCTCAACAAGGCTTCAAAAGGATTGCTAAAGGTGAGAAGTCTCATAGATTATTTACATTTGAGATTGAAGACACAAGGAACATATCACTATTCAATTATAGAGATCAAACCCTATCCAAGTTAGAGATATGGCACAGAAAGAGAATCCTCATGAATTTTCTCCAGGTATGATTTAAAGTAAAGATGTGTGAATAAAAGGTGTAGACACCACTCGTCAAATAGGGATAACACACGCACACATGCACACTCACACATGGGACCTAATCCAACCTTGTACACCGAGGCATTGCTCCCCTGGACCCCCGCCCTTCCTGACACTTGAACCCGATGTGAAGCGAGGCGATTGCCCTAGTGATTGTGTTGGTGCAGGGCAATCAACAATTGAAGTTTTAATGAAGGTTTGGAAGTCAAGGACTGAAGAAAAGTTCAAGTTATGAAGCATGGAGGAAGTGCATATTCACAAAATGAAGATGTGTACATATATGTACATTAATTCAGAGATAGTTCACTTATACTTTTGTATAGTCATGATATTGTAAATATTTGCCTATATATACAAGTAAAAAGTCGGGGCAAATGTGAGAGAGCATGAGAATAGAGAAACCAATAGTTGTATGAGTCATTAGACATCTTAGAAGTGAGTAAGAGTCTCTCTCATCACTCAGTTGTAAATTCCTTCAGGAATGAAAGAAAATTACACCGGATGTTTTTTGTGCATTCTCCTTCTGTGCTTGATCATTTCAAGAATCCTTTTGTAGATGTATAAGTCCATAGTTAATGAGTCTATGGTTAAAGTTTGAGAGCCTAATTGTAAACAGGCTGTGAGAATTATGAGTAGGAACATTCATATGTGAAGAAGTGTTCACTGTTTCCTGAAATAGGTGCAATCTCGATGGTCAATAATTTGATCATTTCTCAGTGCACAGGTTAAATTTTTGCATGCATGAGGAGTCAAAATTTAAGTTGCAAGGTAAGTCATCTATGGCTAAAAGCATTTGTATAAACCGCTTCTAGATTGAGAGAACCAAGTGTTAAAAGTTATAGGTGTCTGAATCGACTTTTCAGAAGAGCAGTTTTAGGCATAGGTAACTTGTTGAGATCATTTCTCAAGATCTACTGAATCTTTTGGAGTGATTCAACTTGGAGAAGGTGGGAAAACTATAGGTGACACTTTATGCAAAGTTTTATCAAAACCTTTACACAATTGATAAGTAAATGAGAGAAATATGTGCAGGAGACTTTTTGTGTAATCATCTCCTTCACAGATTTTTCAAAATCTTTATAATTAATCATTGATCCTCTAAAATTGGTGAAGGTTTGAGTTACTCTTGTTATAGAGGTGCTCTAACTACAAGAGTAACTTGTTCTTTTGGAGATTAACACTCTCCATCAGTGGTATCAGAGCAAGAAGCATCAAAATTGAAGGAAGGAGCATCCGGACTGCTGGAGCTGCAAAGAATTCAACATTTGAAGGTTGAAGAGGTGAAAGCTTGAGGGCAAAGCTTGTGAAGGAGGTCATACAACATCAAGGAAGACAAAAGGAAAATTATTCAAAGTAAAGCTACATCTATTACTCATAAAGTTTGAAGAATTCAATATACAGGTGAAGAAAGGATGGGAGATTCTCTTCAAATCGAGAAGTTGGATAGAGAGAACTATCTAGCATGGTCAATGAGGATGGAAGCTCATCTTATGAGCAAAGACTTGATAGCTTATATTATAGGTGAAGAAGAAAAGCCTCAATTCAGAGATCCTAGTGTTCCAACCAGAGAGGAATTATCAGATTTGAAGAATTGGATGAAGAGAGATGCTCAAGCTAGGAGCATTATCTATATGGCAGTCAATGACTACTTGCTACCTCACATTAGAGGTCTTGAAAGTGCAAGTGATATATGGAATTCTTTGGAGGAGCATTTCCAAAACACCACAAAGTCAAGGAAGGCATCTTTGTGGGCAGAATTTACCACTTTCAAGAAGAAGGCCTCTCAATCCATCTCAGAGTATGTAACGAGGATGAAGGACATTGCAGATGCATTAGGAGTAGTTGATGAAGACATTGAGGAGGATAAATTGGTAAGGCAAATCCTCACAGGGTTGAGAGGTGATGACAAATGGAAGCCATTCATTTTGTCTACTGAATTATCACCTGATCATTTTACTCATGACTTAAATTAGTTGCTAGGACATATGTTAACCTTTGAGTAGGATGTCAAAGGTGAAGGTGACAAGAGTACAGGTCATGCAATGTATTCAAAGGATAAGAAGAAGAATATCAAAGGAAAGCAACAAACAAATGAGGATGAAGGTACATCTAGCCAAGCTAACTTCCTAAGAGGAAGAGGAGGTGGCAAAGGTAGAGGAAGAGGCAGGAGTAATAAAGATGGAGTCAAAGCTTGCTGGATTTGTGGTAAGACAAATCACTTAGCTAATGATTGTTGGCATAATACTCAGAGTAATGGTGGATATAATTAGAATTTTAATTCAAGAGGAAGAGATGGCAGAAATGAAAGAGGTAATTTCAGAGGAAGAGGTAGTAGAGGTTACTTTGGAAGAAATGCAGGTAGAGGATTCCAAAGTCAACAATACAATAATATCTACTACAATTATACTTCAGATCAGGAGGATTCAACATTGATAATGAATGCAACTTGTGAAAGGAAAAGTGAAGACCAAAGAGTCTTTTACATTGACTCAGGGTGTAGCAATCACCTGAGTGGCAACATAGCTTTGATGATTGATTTGGAAAATAAGGTAACTAATCATGTAGTTCAAATAGGTGACAATACAAAGCACAATGTGAAGTCAATTGGATTAGTGAAGGCCAAGGATGGTAGCACCCTCTTGAGTAAGGTCTTGTATGTTCCTACAATTCCTAAGAATCTAATAAGTGTAGGACAAATTGTTGAAAAAGGTTATGAAGTTAGATTCACTAATGAAGGAGTGTTTGTGGAAGACCCTAGCAATGGGTATAAACAGATTGTTTCAAGGACGAAAGAAGGAAGATTGTTCACATTGAAGATCCAAGGTAATTTTGGTCATGCCTTGTTCACCTATGGAGGGCATAAGATCTCTGAGTTAGATCTTTGGCACAAAAGACTTGGACATTTTAATGGAAGAGGTATCAAAGATATGATTAACAATGGTTCAGTGCTTGGATTGCCTAATGTTGCAGGTCAACATATGACATACAGATGTGAGGCATGTCAATTAGGTAAAGCTCATAAGCAATCTTATTCCAAGCATGGTTTCATGTATTTAGAAAAGCTTGAGTTGGTACACACAGATGTGTGGGTACCATCAAAAGATTTCAGTATCAATGGTTCAAGGTATTATGTGATTTATGTTGATGATGCTACCAGATGGATCACTATTTATGTGATCAAAGATAAGTCAGAAGTATTCAATACATTCAAACACTATCATGTGTATGCAAAGAGAATTACAGGTCATAAATTGAAGAGACTTAGGTCAGATGGAGGGGGAGAGTATTTCTCTAATGAGTTCAGTGATTACTTGTGGAATGCAGGTATAAAAAGGGAAATTACTTGCAGGTACTCTCCTCAACAAAATGGTGTAGCAGAGAGAAGAAATAGAACTCTTGTTGAGTTTGCAAGGTCAATGATGAAGGAGAAAAATTGCCCTAATTATTTGTGGGTTGAGGCGTAAACACAACTACTTATTTGCTCAATAGGTTACCATGTAAAGATTTGCAGGGTATGACACCATATGAGGCATGGTGGGGTAAGAGACCTACTCTAGATCGTTGCAAAGTATTTGGATGTTTGGCATATGCATATGTGCCATCACAATCAAGGCGTAAATTGGAACCTAAAGCTGAAAAGTATGTATTCATTGGTTATGATGATAAGCAGATGGGATATAGGTTGTGGAGTCCATCCACAAAACAATTCCTTGTATCAAAGGATGTTACATTTGATGACCAAGGTACTTGGTATGCAGGTACAATCAATATTAATGTAGGTGATGAAGAAATTGTGAATCAAAAGAAAGGTAAATCAAAGGTTCAAATATTTGATGAAGAGGAGAATAATGAAGTACAGGTTGAAGTTGAAGAAATGCCAAGATTTGATCCTGAGTGTGATGAACCAAAAACCTCAAGGAGTGGAGAACTCAGAAGGTCATCAAGACACAAGTGGCAACCTACAAGGTATAGCTATGATACTTCTTTTTTGGCTACCAAAGATTATGCTTATATGATGAAGGCAGATGAAGACCCTTCTACATATGAAGAGGCAACAGGTAAGGAAAATTGGGAGGCAGATATGCAGGAAGAATATGATGCATTGATGGAGAATCAGACATGGGAGTTGGTTCCTAAACCAAATAGCCAGAAGATCATTGGATGCAAGTGGGTCTACAAGACAAAGAGGTATGCAGATGGAAGTGTGTCTAGATATAAAGCTAGACTTGTTGTGAAAGGTTTTGCTCAGACTTATGGTATAGATTATGATGAGACCTATAGTCATGTGGCAAAGATGACAACGATCAGGACACTCATAGCTATTGCTGCATGTAAAGGTTGGAAATTATGTCAATTAGATGTGAAGAATGCTTTTTTGAATGGTTATATTTCATGTGATGTTTTGATGGAGCAACCCCAAGGATTCAGAGATGAAATGTATCCAGACTATGTATGTAAGCTCAAGAGAGCTTTGTATGGTTTGAGCAGGCCCCAAGGGCATGGAATTATAGACTTGTGAAGTTCTTGAAAGAACTTGGATTTCAAGTATCAAAGGCATATAGTAGCTTGCTTGTTAAAGCAAGTGATGATGGATTTATTTACATGTGCATATATGTTGATGATATAATCCTTACAGGTACAGATGAGAAAGGCATTCAAAGCCTAAAGAAGCAAATGGAGAAAGAATTCAAGATCAGTGATTTAGGAGACTTGTCATATTTCTTGGGCATGGAGATCTCATACACTGAACATGGAGTGTATGTGACTCAAGAAAGGTATTTGAAGAACTTGTTGATCAAGTTTAAGATGAATGATTGAAGGGCAGCACCTACTCAAATGGAGGTGAATCACAAATTGAGCAGATATGGAGGTGAAGAGTTTAAGTTCATGAAACTATATCAGAGTTTGGTTGGTAGTCTGATCTATGCTACATTAACTAGGCCTGACTTGTCATATGCAGTTGGAGTTTTGTCTCAATTCATGCATTGTCCTAGGAAAGAACATTGGATTGCAGGACAAAGAGTGTTGAGGTACATTAAGGGTACACTCAAAGAGGGTTTGTATTATGGTTTTACATCAGATACAAACATCAAGATATATAGTGATGCAGATTGGACAGGTAATCTAGATGATAGGAGATCAACTTATGGATACTTGTGTTCTGTGGGAGATAAGTTAATTTCTTGGTGTTCAAAGAAGCAACACACAGTTGCTTTGTCATCTACAAAAGCAGAGTACAAAGGTATGGTTGAAGCTGCAAAGGAAGTGATATGGCTTAAGACTCTGATGAAGAGTTTTGACATCATTCAGAGTACACCCACTATTCATGGAGATAACATGAGTTCATTGTATTTAGCTGCTGATCCTGTGTTTCATGCTAGGACTAAACACATTGAGATTCAGTATCACTTTCTAAGAGAGAAGGTGATGCATAAAAAGATTGAAGTCATACATACTTCAACAAAAGATCAAATAGTTGATATGCTAACCAAAAGCTTGGATGGACCAAAGTTACAGAGATTCAAAGACATGGCAGGTATAAAGAAGATAGAGAAAACCTCAATTGATGATTGAGGGGGAGCTGTTGGTGCAGGGCAATTGACAATTGAAGTTTTAATGAAGGTTTGGAAGTCAAGGACTGAAGAAAAGTTCAAGTTATGAAGCATAGAGGAAGTGCATATTCAGAAAATGAAGATGTGTACACATATGTATATCAATTCAGAGATAGTTCACTTATACTTTTGTATAGTCATGATATTGTAAATATTTGCCTATATATACAAGTAAAAGTCGGGGAAAATGTGAGAGAGCATGAGAATAGAGAAATCAGTAGTTGTATGAGTCATTAGACATCTTAGAAGTGAGTAAGAGTCTCTCTCATCACTGAGTTGTAAATTCCTTCAGGAATGAAAGACAATTGTGCCCGATGTTTTTTGTGCATTCTCCTTCTGTGCTTGATCATTTCAAGAATCCTTTTGTAGATGTCTAAGTCCATAGTTAATGAGTCTATGGTTAAAGTTTGAGACCCTAATTGTAAATAGGCTGTGAGAATTATGAGTAGGAACATTCATATGTGAAGAACTGTTTCCTGAAATAGGCGCAATCTCGATGGTCAATAATTTGATCATTTCTCAGTGCACAGGTTAAATTTTTGCATGAATGAGGAGTCAAAATTTAAGTTGCAAGGTAAGCCATCTATGGCTAAAAGCATTTGTATAAATGGGTTCTAGATAGAGAGAACCAAGTGTTAGAAGTTATAGGTGTCCGAATCGACTTTTCAGAAGAGCAGTTTTAGACATAGGTAACTTGTTGAGATCATTTCTCAAGATCTAGTGAATCTTTTGGAGTGATTCAACTTGGAGAAGGTGCGGAAACTATAGGCAACACATTATGAAAAGTGTTATAAAAAACTTTACACAATTGATAAGTTAATGAGAGAAATATGTGCAGCAGACTTTTTGTGTAATCATCTCCTTCACAGATTTTTCAAAATCTTTATAACTAATCATTGATCCTCTAAAATTGGTGAAGGTTTGAGTTACTCTTGTTATAGAGGTGCTCTAACTACAAGAGTAACTTGTTCTTTTGAAGATTAACACTCTCCATCAGATTGGAGATCCTCGACTCACCACCCACTCCTTCAAAAGAGAAACAAAAACCTCGGCTTTAGATCAGATACTCCAAGTACTCCCATTTTAAGTTCTTTGAATATTTTCATTATTCCACACACTTAAAGAGAAGGAATTTTTTTGTTTGCTTGAGTCTGATCATTCACATTTTGCATAAATTTACATCATAGATGTGTGCACTTTTCTATTGTTGCTTAGATTTAGAATCTACTTCTTTCATAGCTTAGATCATAAAAAAGAAGAAAATTAAAATGAACAAAATGATTGAAGAACAATTTAGAAGATATGAAAAATGATTTAAAGGAATGGAGATAAAAAATAATTAATATATAAAAGTGAAGTTTGGTATCGTTATGACCTTAATGCAAACTATAAATGCAATATCTCATACTACTCAACCAATGGGCATAAGCATTAAAGATGTTAAAGAGGTAATGGATTTTGAGATTTCAAAATTTAAACATAAGGTTGACTTGTTGACCAACCAAGTTAAGGATATACAAGTATTGAAGGGTGACCATGAACATGAGGTAAAGGTTCAAGGTATATCTACACATAAAGAGTCATTTGATCTTAGAAGATCCATTCCTAGAGTGATACCTAGAAAATCAAATTGGGCTAAGAAGAGACATATAGGATGCTTTTGGTGTAATGAATATGATCATATGCTCTAGGATTGACTGGCATATGAAAGTGCATGCAGACATAAACTAATAAGTGAACATGAAAGTAAAATTCCTAAATATCAATTTCAGCCACCTTTACATTTGAATGTAGGAAGAGGTGGGATGAAGGAATACTTCGAGGAGACCAAAACTATACAAATCATTTCAAAAGATATGGAAACCAAAAACACATGAAACTAATGAATCTGATGAACAAACAAGTATGCTATGTATTTAGGATCAAGAGAAACCTATTGAAGAAAACAAAAGTAGAAAAATAAAGTTGAAAACAAAATGTTGAGAAAGTATTAAAAGAACAAACGAAATTAGATCATAAAAGAGAATCTGATAGAGAAATTCAAGAGAAATCAAAGAAAGATCAGGATATATATGTCTCATTGGATCAAAAACTTTTAACTAATAAGAAATTATTTGATCAAGAGAAAGTTACAATATTACAAACTCAACTAAAACATGATATGAATAATCAAGAAAATAAACAAATTTAACAAGAAATTCAAGTAAGCACAAAATATGATAAACAAGTGAATGAAGTAACAATTGATTGGTCAAATTATCAAGAAAATCAAGGGAAATATATATAAAGACAACTTCAAGGCCTTCTAAAACTTTGAAAAAGAACAAGAGAAGGAAAAATCTATCTTCTCAAGATATATTAGCAAATATTGAAGGATGATAATATGATTGAAGAAGAATTACAATGAAAAAGTATGAGAATGATCAAGAGTTATTGGATGATAATGATGATGAAGACGATGATGATGATGATGATGATGATGATGATGATGATAGTGAGGGATGATGTTGATGATGATGATGCTGATGTTGATGATGATGATGCTGATGTTGATGAAGAACAGTAGATCAGGAAATTGAAGAAATGTTTGGATGATGAACAACATTGAAGATAAACCAAAATGATAAGGTGAAACATTTTCAATCTAAATTTTGTTTCTAAAAGAGCATATGCAATGCATTTTTGTGTGTAATGAATTAATGATCTGTACAAGTTTAAGAAAATTATCAAGATAGCAAACATTTGTTAGTGTTTCGTGTGAAGCATGAGCGACTAGAAATGACATGAATAGAATCACTTAGCAGACAAGAGACTTTGGAGAGGGAGAGCTTGGGGCTGTGGTGGTAAACTTAAATTGAGTGCATGTATATGCTATTTGATTTGAGCACTTAGTGAATGGGATTCTTTGTATCCTACTATTTATTTCTTGCAAGATCCTACCTCCAATAGATCATGATTAAGGAAAATCTTCATACTCAAGCCAACAGTATATGTATGTGCATGTGTTGTTAGTGCACTGCGATGGGCTAGTAGGCAGGTAGAACAACCTTGGCCCGGTGATGAAGGCAACGAGCTTATGCTAGTTTCATCATAGGCTTCACCTATATGTTTTCATGCACCCATATGGGTCACTGGGGGGGTGAAATTACTCTCGTTGGGTGGTTAAAGCCAAAACTTGATGTGGATTTCATGTACTGTTGATGTTATGCATCATGCGTTATGTCAGATCAATAGGCAGATGGAGTGAAATTGGTTAGGCGGACAAGTCCATGAGTCACACCCAATTTCCGCATAGGCTGACTTGTGAAAAAAAATGTGTTGAGGTGGGATGAAGTGAAAAAGAAAAGAAAAGAAAAGAAAAAGAAAGATAAAAATAAAAAAGTCAAGAAAAGAAAAGATCTCATAGAGAGTTGGATGGTAGGAGATAGATAGAGAAAACAAGGTATATTTCTACAAAGTAAGTTACTAGAGCTTAGTATATGCTAGTACTTAGGATAAGCTGCTAGATCTGAACGGGTTGAATAAACAAAAGATCTACAAAGCTTACAATTTATTCATATGATTACTTATCTGATTAGGGAAGCAAAAACATAATAACTCATATCTGAAGCTTACATCTACTTTATTTTCTAAAATGTTTACTAATCTTTATAAATTTGCATGAAATGTATGAGATCGCGTTTCAATATTTGAAAATAAAAACATAAAACTAATAGAAATTTTCAAAAGAATCTTGATATGCTTCTGTTGGATTTGGTAGGTTGGCCCATTGGGATGATGTGCAGGTTTAGTGGGGGTGGATGTCGAGATGAAATCCTTCAGGCAGTGTGCATCAAGAATTTTTTGTTTAAATTTACTTTATTGTTTTCTTGGCTATATTATGATGTTTTGACTGCATGAGTTATAAATTGTTCAAGTTTTTAATGGAATTAATTGCTTTTGTGACAAATAAACATTTTATGTGTACATTACACCTATACCTTTATATCTTTTAAGTTCATTAAACCCTTAGAAACCCTAAAACCCTAACTTCTATCCCATGGAGACTTGCTTGCAACCCTTAGAATCCTAGGGTTTTGATTTGCAGTATACTTACATGAGCTTTGATTATGCATTGGCAACTATTGCCATAAGAAAACCCTAAAAATATTGCCCAAAATACTTTGATTTGGACCCCTAAAGTCTTGTTATAAAAATTCTTTGTACATAGATGTGAAAGAAAAATAGTATCTTACTTAGAAATTAAAAAAAAAACAAAAAATAAACAAAAATAGAAGATAGAAAAAAAGAATAACAACACAAAATAGAATGGATTTTCCAAAATTAGAAAAGTAGAAAAAGAATCTCCTTAGTTAGGAAACAAGAGAAAAAAGAAGAATCTTGGAAAATTCTAGAAAACCATCCAAATTTGGAAACTTCAAAACTTGGAAACCTAGAATTCTATAAAAGAGACCCTCACTAATCATTTGGTTTTCCCATTCATTTTTCAGAAAAATTCTTTTCCTCCTTTTTGTTGTACCCTATGTTTGTGGGGTGGCGTGCATGAGAAAGAGAGGAGAGAGAGTTCCTTCAAATGGAAACCTCTATCATTATCATCTCTATTCTCTGTTTCTTTTCTTCTTTCGTTCAAATTTTCATCCTTTATTATCATTTTAGTGTATTTATTAGAAGTGTTATAAGGTTCTATTCATAATTCACTACAACATATCGAGGGTATACTAAGGCTGCTACCGAGGAAAATGAATGGGCATAATTTTTCCGCGATGTTGGTGTCGCACTCGGTATGTGCATCGGAAACATAATGCTAGTATAGTCATCAGTATAGGCGTCGGTATGGGCATCGGTAATACGGACGCTTATGCCGACGCCTATGCCAAGGACTCTACTGGGTGTACCAACGTCCATACCGACGCCTATAGTGGGCGTACCGATGCCCATACCGACGACCATATCTGCACAAATTGTTTTGGGCAGAGTGTGTTGTCTTTTGCTACAGCATGATGTTGTTTAGCAAAAGACAATACACTCTGCCCAACTCTAAACCGAGTACATGTGTTATGTACTCTAATGGCAACCAAAACATGATTTTATATGAGCAAAAATGAACCATGAAGCATGTACAGAAAGTTGTATATTCCATAAATGAAGGATGAACAAAAGTGACAAAGCACTTCCATATAGGAATCAAATACAAAATTATGGTGCATCATTGCCACATAGGAGTGTAATACAAAGTTGTGGCAATGTGACAAAGCACTTCCATATAGGAATCAAATACAAAATTATGGTACATCATTGCCACATAGGAGTGTAATACAAAATTATGGCAATGTGACAAAGCACTTCCATATAGGAATCGAGTATGAAATTATGGTACATCATTGCCACATAGGATTGTAATACAAAATTGTGGCAAAGCACTACCATACGTATAGGTAAGGGGATCAAAACATTTACACCTACAATCCTGCAACAAAGCATATGTGTAAAATGATACCAATTGACATGACATTTATAAACAACAACTAAAAATATGAAACCAAGCTACAAGTTTACCTAATCATAGATTCTCCCATGAAATGATTGCACCGCATCACTCTAAGTCTTGTAACATTGCAACCAATCCATGAAGATATCCATAAGATTCTTCGGTTTGTGTCGGAGGACGACCCACTGCCAACTCCTATAATAAATGTGCAAAATGTTAGATGAACATACATGATGTGCTTGACACAAACAAATTCAATAATTAACATGATACTTACACATTTGTAGTGCATACTGTTGTATCCGTCGCTACCTAAATGCGACGTTCCAACCCTATCCAAACGTGTGGCCGCCGCATCTCTCTCTTGACAATATCGATCAGGAGTATGTTGCTGCTCATCCTGAATCGATTCCCACTCTTCAACATCTAACCACACAGGCTTCGGTAAGCCTCCTCTAAAAACAAGCTTCCGACTGTCGATGAGACATCACCTCGTGTGCCATATGCTGAATCCATTCCGAACTCACAATAGGATTCCCAAATGCTGGCTAGTACTCTTCATATATCGATTGTGTGATATAATTTTTGGAATCCCTATGCTATTCGCTCCATTTTAACATTATAGAATGTCCAAAATCTATGGAGCAAAGTTGACGAATGCATTGACGCACTGACTTTTGTTGGAGCAATTCTATGACAAGCCTAAGTATTGGCTTGAGTCCCACAAAGTCATAGAAGAAGCCTTAAAATGAAGACTATGTAAAGTTCACTTGTGAACTACCTCTTGTAACTTTTGAAGAGTTTGCTTAATGTAAAAGTGAAAGAATCTTAAGTGTTTGAGTCCACTTGATCAAAAAGGGAAAGAGGAGCCACGAATTCGTGATTTGTGGTAGGTAGAGAATCAAATCAATCATTGATTGATTGGAGAGTGATTCAGGGAAGTTAGCCTCCCAAACTCAACTATAAATAGATGGCAGTTTTAGTCGTGGTTAGAGAGACCTATGTGAAGACCTCCAAGAGTTGAGCTTTATGCCATATCAAGGTGTGATTACAAGGCATACAAATGTATCATTTTCTCAGTCAAATTGCAGAGATGGTTTCTCTGAGCTTGGTGCATCATTTTCAGTGATTTAACTTGATACCCGACTTTTTCACTCACCTTGTCAGAGCCATTTCTCAGTGGTTACTTATCCAACTTCAATGATTTAAAGTATTTTGGATTCAGCTTACTATCTAGTATAACCATACAAATTTTCATAATCATTGAATTCCTACGTTTTGATTTATGTTCATTTTTCTGCTCACTGGTCTCAAACTGTAGCAGCCCGTGAAAATCGAGATGATGTCATCACTTGTTAAAACTCATTCTCAGTGTGTGGTTTATTATTTTTGATGAGATTACTCTTGAAAGTTAACTCTTTAAGTTAACTAGACTTCCCCAAGAGGAATTAAGCTAATTGCTGTTGTGCTCAGAGAATTATGCAAAACACTAGACATGTGTATGAACCAAGAATAGCAAGTTTTTCACCTCTGAGCTAACTCCAACTTATCTGTTTTGTTCTATCTTTTTGAGAGTGATATTCCAAAGTACATAGGGTGTCTAATACATCCATTGGCAAGCTAAAAGGGCCCACCATATACGCCTAGAGTTCATTTGGGTGGTGTAGATCAAGGATTTTGCAACACCTCTTCATCTTCAAGCACATACCTATCCATCTCTTCACAGTAGTACCAGAGCAAGGTTGGACAACATGGCAGATGGATTTCCTTCATCAATTGACAAATTCGATAGAGATAACTACTCAGCTTGGTCATTAAGAATGGAAGCTTATCTCCAAGGTAGAAGTTTATATGGTTATGTGGCTAGAGATGAAGTTATGCCAAGTTTCAGGAACAAAAGTCAACCAACACAAGAAGAGCAAAAAAGATTGAGCACATGGTGCTCCAAGGATGCACTTGCAAGTTCTTATCTCCTCAACTCTATCTCAGATTTTTTGTTGCCTCACATTAGAGGTTGTAAGACATCTCAGGAAGTGTGGGATGCACTTGAAGTTTTCTTCTCTTCAAGTACTAAAGCTAGGAAGCATCAACTATGGCTGGATTTCACAACTCTCAAGAAGGCTCCCAAACAAAATGTGATTGATTTTGTCACAAAGCTCAAGGACATAGCAGATCAGTTGGGAAGCATTGGAGAGGTAATAGATGAAGAGCTAATTGTAAGGTAGGTCATCAATGGCTTGAAGGCATATGACAAGTGGGAAGCATTCACCACAGCTATGGATTTGTACATGGACATGCATGTACGTGATTTCAATACACTCATTCGACAACTACTTACTCAAGAGGCAAAGCTTATCAAAAATGGAGAAAGCTCTAAAGGTAATCAATCTTCAGCTTTATACACTGATAAAAGCAAGTCCAAAGAGAACAAAGGAAAGGCAAAGAAAGTGGATGATGAAGTAGGTACATATCAAGCTAGCTATGCAGGTAGAGGAAGACATGGTAGAGGTAGAGGAAGAGGAGGTAGACAAGGCAGGGGGAGATCCCAAGACTCCAACCCATGTTCTATTTGTGGATTAACTAATCATACAACTGAAAATTGCTTTAGGAATTCTAGGAATCAAAGAGGAAGAGGATACAATAGAGGAAGTTATGGCTACTCAAGAGGAAGGTTCAACAACTACCATGGCAATTACAACAACTACAATCATTCAAACTATCAAGGAGGCTACAAAGGAAGGACAGACTACAATAACTACACAGAAGACTCAAACAAAGAGGATTCATTATTGATCATGAACATGGCTATGCCACAAGGTAAATCTGATGAGCATGTTTTCTACATATATTCAGGTTGTTCAAATCATGTGGCAGGAAATGTGGCACTCCTATCAGATTTAGAAGATCCAAGGAATAAGCATGAGGTACAAATAGGAGATGATACAAAACATCCAGTGGAGAAAATAGGCAATGTCAAAGCACCTGATGGAAACATCAACCTACTCAGTAAGGTACTCTATGTCCCTACCATTACAAAGAATTTGATAAGTGTTGGGCAGATAGTACAGAAAGGGTTGCAAGTCAGGTTCACAAAAGTAGGAGCATTTGTTGAAGATCCAAGTCAAGGATTCAGAAAAATTGCAAAAGGTGAAAAGACAGGTAGATTGTGTTGGAGATAGACGTCTGCGGAAGCACGCGAACAACACAAGGAAGAAGAAGAAGCTTGGAGCACAAAACACACAATATTGAATGTATTACTAGACAATGTACAAAGATAAGTAGCCCATTAGGGCAATAGGCGTATATACAAGCCGGGGGAAAAAAACCTCCTAAAGAGGGAAAAAAGTGCCCCAGCGGTCCTAGAGTGTTCACACACATCACTACCTAAATATATCAACAAATCCCCCCTAGGAGTGATGCGGTGAACAACGAGCTGACACTCATGTATTAGGAAGTGCCAAGCTATGTGGAAATCACTCCACAAAAGGAAGTAAGCCCAAAGCTTTGCGGAAAGCTTCAAACTTCTCCTTAGGCAGAGCCTTCGTGAAAAGGTCTGCAATGTTCTCCTGCGTGGGCACATATGCCAAGCTGATCTCCCCAGCAGAGAACCTCTCCCTGACATAGTGATAATGCACCTCAATGTGCTTAGTGCGAGCATGGAGCACAGGGTTCCTCGCAACTGCCAATGCGCTCTGACTGTCAGTGAAGATGGTGGTGGCAGAAGACTGGCCAACACCCAAATCAGCCATAAGGCGTCTGAGCCACACACACTCAACAGTCGCTGTGAAAGCTGCCCTATACTCAACCTCACAACTGGAAGTGGCCACAGTAGGCTGCTTCTTGCTCAACCAAGATATACATGAGCTACCAAGCATGAAGCAAAAACCACTGGTGGACACACGAGTGTCATAGCAACCAACCCACTCTGAGTCAGAAAAAGCATGCAAATTTAGCGGTAGTGATCCCCCCTTGGGATAAAACAACCCAAGTAGCCGAGTACCACTCAAGTAGTGAAAGATGCACTTAACCGCTTTCCAATGCGTGACTCCTGGGCAATGCATAAACCTGCTCATCTGTGAGACAACAAACTGAATATCTGGCCAAGTAATCCATAAGTAAATCAAGCATCCAACAGCCTGCTGATAGAGAACAACATCAAATGCATCTCCAGCATCATGAAGACTCAATTGTAAACCTGTCTCCATAGGAGTGGCAATAGGCTTACAGTCTTCAAGGCCAAAACGCTGCAATAATGTGTCAATATATTTCATTTGACACAAAGCCATTCCACCATCAATGTGCATAAACTGAATGCCCAAATAGTGATGCAAATGCCCCAAATCAGACATCTCAAATGAGGCATGCAAATCAGCCTTAAAATCAGCAATATGTGTCTCAATAGGACCAGTGAGTAGCATGTCATCAACATGGACAACAATGATCAGAAGCACATCATTAGCACGTTTAACATATAAGGTGCTTTCAATTGGACTGTTCTCAAAACCATGTGCAATCAGATAGGCATGTATCTTCTCATACCAAGCACGTGGTGCTTGCTTTAAACCATATAATGCCTTCTTTAACTTGCAAACCTGGTTTTCATGCCCTTTCTGCACAAAGCCACGGGGCTGAAAAACATACACTTCTTCATGCAAGTCACCATTCAGAAATGTTGTTTTAATATCCAACTGATGTACATTCCAACCATGATGGGTTGCAAGTGCACAAATGCTCCGAACAGTAGTCATACGGCATGTAGGTGCAAAGGTCTCATCAAAATCAATGCCTCTTTCCTGTGCATAACCCTTTGCAGCAATCCTAGCCTTATACCTGTCAACTGTACCATCAGGTTTACGCCTCAGCTTGTATACCCACTTAGTGCCAATGGCCTTCTTGCCAGGAGGCAAGTCACATAAAGACCATGTACCATTCTTCATTATAGCATCATATTCAGATTGCATAGCAGCCATCCAATTTTCTGAATTTTGTGCTTCATCAAAAGAAACAGGCTCATTCTCATCACAGAAACTAGATGCAGCCATAGCATAGCAATCTAATGCAAAGGAGGCACTATGAGAGCCTGAACGAGTACGATATGACAAAGGTGCATCTAATTTGCTGTCACGCAAAGTCTACACCAGCCATTTTGGCATAGTTTTTGCCTGCTCAATATCAGCTCTCTCATCAACAAGTGCATCATGTAAATCTGCATCAGAAATGGAATGATCTGCATCATCATATGAAACCTGCAAAGGCTGAGAAGTTGCCTCATTAGGACCAGCACTAGCCTGTCCACCTGTAAAAAGAGGCATCAAAGTATCATACATGTCTTTGGAGCTAACAGATGTCTCCTTAGTACATGAAAGCAATGGTTGAATAGCATCTTCCACAAAGACAACATCACGGCTAACCAGAATGCGTTTAGTCTGTGGATGATACAGACGATAGCCTTTACTTTCAGAACTGTATCCAACAAAAATACATTTTACTACCTTATCATCCAATTTTTTGCGATGTTGTTCAGGCACTAATGCATATGCCAAACAACCAAAAACATGCAGATGAGCAACAGATGGCTTGCGGTCATGCCAAGCCTCATATGGAGTGATAGACTGCAACACTTTAGTGGGACACCTGTTCAATACATATGCTGCACACATGACAGCCTCAAGCCAGAAACTATGTGGTAAAGCCTGACTTTTGACCATGCACCTCGCCATCTCCATGAGTGACCTGTTCTTTCGTTCAGCAACTCCATTCTGTTGAGGTGTATATGGCACTGTACACTGGTGTTTTATCCCATGTTCAGCCAGAAATGCATTAAAATCTGAAGACATATATTCCCCCCCTCGATCAGAACGGAGGGTGCCCATTTTACATGCTGACAGATTTTCAGCCAAAACCAAAAGCTGTTTGAAGCACATGAACACTTCGGACTTTTCTTTGAGTGGACATACCCATGCATGCCTGGAAAAATCATCAATGAAAGTCACGAAGTAAAGGTAATTTCCAAAAGAGGGTGTCTGCATAGGACCACAGACATCACTATGTACAAGCTGCAATTTCTGCGTAGCCCGGACTGAACCATCTTTTGGAAAGGAAGAACGCTGCATTTTGCCCAAAATACAGCCTTCACAAACATGTTTTCCAGGTGCCTCAAGTTTGGGCAAAGAGGACACCATTTCAGATTTCTGCAGGCGTAACAAACTAGCAAAATTCAGATGACCAAAGTGTGCATGCCAAAGCTTTGCATCTGACATAGCCTGAGAATCATGAACTGCACATGCCGAGTCATTCACAGATCTTTCATAGTCTATGAGCTTATACAACCCACGACATAAAATGCCAGAAGCAATAATCACATCACCATTTGAGAGATCATGGAACTGTACACCTGTCATCAACGAATTTCACAACCAAGCGAATCTTGGCTAATGCAGAAACTGATAACAGGTTCTTTTTGATCCCTGGCAGAAATAAAGCATCTGACAAAGTGAAAGAACTACCATCAGTAGTAGTCAAAATGATCTTACCAACTCCCATAACAGGATAAGAGAAGTTATTGGTGCATGTGACAGTATTCCCTGTAGGGGCAGGCTCGAGTGAAGAGAAGAAACTGCGCTGCGAGGTAATATGTTTGGTCGCCCCACTGTCAAAGTACCAAACATCTGAGTCTACTACAGACATGCACTAATCATGAGAAGATGGGTCAAAACTGCAGACAGTAGTAAACGCCCATTCTTCTTCCTGCACAAGATTTGCAGACTCTGTTTTTGGTGTAGAGGCCTCTGCAACAACCATTCCAGCCTCTTTCTTCTTTGCCTCTTTAGCAGCCAATTTTGGACAGTTCTTTATAATATGATCATTTCCTTTACAGTACTTGCAGAACAATTTCTGCTTTTCTGATTTCTTCTCATCTTTATCCTGGTTCTTCGATTGTGCAACATTTTCAAATTTCTGCTTACTAGTAGAAGAGCTCCATTTTCCTTTGCCCTTCTGAGTAGCCAGGAAAGCTTGATCTGCAACACACATAATGGACCTGTTCTGCCTGGACTGATCTTCGTGCAATAGAACAGAGACTAATTCCTCAAATGACAAGGCATTCGGATTGCCTTTCATCATCAACCGAAGAGTAGAGGCAAAACTCTGATATGAATCAGGAAGACCATTCAGAATGGTCTGCACAAGTGAGCTATCTGGTATAACCTCATCAGTAGAAATCAATTGTTCCTTCAGGTCTTTGATCTTTGTAAGAAAACTGTCCATAGAATCACCTTCATTCATGTGCTCACTCTCCAACTGTTTTCGGAGGTAAGCAACACGAGCCTCATTCCTAGCCTGGTACAAAGTGGTAAGTGTATCCCAAGCATCCTTTGCTGTTTTACAAGAGTGAATGTGAGGAATAATGGCACGATTGACAGACAAAGCTATCAATGCATGTGCCTGGGCATCTCTGTCATCCCAACGAATTTGCTCTGCAGTAGGTGCAACAGAAACAGCAGCACGAACAGGAATCTGCGGAATATCATCTTCGACACCATCTTCATAAGCTCCAACACCTGTATTTGCAGTACTGTCATTATAGGTGTAACAGGACGTCTTTCAACACCCTGTAGAATGTTCCACAATCCTTTTGCAACCAGTACATGTCGCATCATATAAGCCCATAATGGGTAGTTGGTACCATCCAACTTATCCTCAACAGCCAACATACGGAATACATCACTGCTTTCAGCCATGGCCGGTGACTAAAATACCTTGATGCAGAAAATTGACTGTATCTCAAAAAGTTGAACAGAACTGCCTAGATGAGTTTTGCTAGACCTGTAGAACACTTCGAGATGCTTAAAGTGGCGAACAGAAACTGGTATATACCTTTGGCACAAAAGGACGAAATAGCCTCCACAAGCGCTGTGATAGTGCGTTCGGAGGCCAAAACGAGCTCAGATCGCGATTTCGGCACCACAAAGCAAACCAGTTTTGATCTCTGAAACACCCTGAGTATGCTCACCAAATTTCATGCGAATCTGAGACTGCAAACGAAGGAGTGTCGACGGTGCCCTAGAAGAAGCGACGACCTGCTCTGATACCAATTGTTGGAGATAGACGTCTGCGGAAGCACGCGAATAGCACAAGGAAGAAGAAGAAGCTTGGAGCACAAAACACACAATACTGAATGTATTACTAGAGAATGTACAAAGATAAGTAGCCCATTAGGGCAATAGGCGTATATACAAGCAAGGGGAAAAAAACCTCCTAAAGAGGGAAAAAAGTGCCCCGGCGGTCCTAGAGTGTTCACACACATCACTACCTAAATATATCAACAGATGGTTCACATTTGAATTACAAGACACTAGAAACATTGCTCTCTTTAATTATGGTAGTCAGACACTCACAGAATTGGAAGTATGGCATAAAAGGTTTGCACATATTGGTGAAAGGTTATTAAGAAAATTTGCAGGGACCAAAGTGTTGAAGAAGCACTCATGAATTTGGCATCCAGACAAAAAGGGAAGGAGAAAAGACAAAGAGAAGCAGAATTAAAGAAGCACGACCGAACTGTACAGCGTGCAGAATCAGAAAACCGAATCAAGAATTGTAAATATGAGAACAGGACGTGTAACAGAGTAGTGAACAGGGGAGTGCCCTATGTTTGTTCTTGTCATTTCCTTTGGGTAAAGGTTGAGCACTAGGGTTTATCTTTTTGTCAATTGTTCTATACTTTGTATTGATTCTAGCTTCCTCATTTATATACTCCATACCAAAAGTAGAAATCAAATCATATTCATCAATGAAGTTTAGAAGCACAAATTAGAATGTGTTCACATCATGTGACACATGTTGAATCATCATAATTCTTGTAAAAAATGTTGGTGCATTTTGCCCAAGCCTACATGCTTGATATGCTTGATATTATCCTCATTTGTAAGTCACATGAGTAGTCATGTGAACACCTCTTGTAAAAGAGTACATTTTATCTCTTGTAAATGGAAAAAGAAAAAAGTAAAAGGATGGCTTACCTCATCCATGATGTAAAAGCAAATTCGTGGCTCCAACTACCAAAATCACGAATTTTTGAGCTGAGAGAATCTCTCCTAACTTTGGGGATCACTTTTAGGTGGAGCCATTCGAATTCGAATTCAAAACTCCCTCCAAGAATTGCTATAAAAGGAGCAAGAAGGAAGAGGCGATTAGCAAGTCTTGTACGTGACCACTTCATGTCATTTTGTAGAGATTGAAGAGCTTACTCCATAGCTCTATCATTCTACTCCCATTGTGCAAAGATTCATTGCCAATGTGGTTGTAATCATATGTGAATCTATACATTTATTATCATCTACCTCTCTGTTTTGTTCTCTGCTATACTCACTCAGAGCAGTAACTTCAGAAGGTCATATCTCGCGTTTTACAGAACCTTTTTCAGTGTTTTAATATGCGTTGGATAGCTCTCACTGTCTAGTTTCTACCTATAAATTTTCAAGGTCATTGGATTTATACTTTTGGAGATATCTGCATTTTACTGCTTACTGGTCTATCTCTGCAGAGCCCCGAGAATTGTGGGAATGTTCCAGAACTTGATGAAACTTGTTCTCAGTGCTCAGTCCATCATTTGAAGTGTTTTAACTTGGAATAGGAAGCTTGCTAAGTCTATTTGCTATGCCCAAAAGGAATTTTTCTAATTTCTTCCAGGTTGAGAGCACTGTTCATTTTTTCCAGCAGGTGTATGTCCAAAAATAGCAAGTTTTGGGAGCTAGTCATTTCGCAACTAGCCTGTCTTGACTTAAACTTTTGGGATACATGTTCCAAAGTACTTGGCTGATATTTTGGTGGATTTAGGAAGCTCAAAGGGTCTACTAATCAACTCTGAAGTCTCAGTTGGCTGGTGTGAAGCTGGTTGTAGCGGCACCTACTCATCTTTGGATTGCATCCACCATCTCTCTTCACAGTGGTATCAGAGCGTAGTCAAGCAACATGGGAGATGGATTTCCATCAACAATTGACAAATTGGATCGAAACAACTACCCGGCATGGTCTCTAAGGATGGAGGCTTACCTTCAAGGAAGGAATCTATATGGATTCATATCCGGAGATGAAGCAATGCCAACCATGAGGAACAAAGGGCAACCATCACATGAAGAAGTGGAAGGACTTTCGAATTGGTGTTCAAAGGATGCACTCGCAAGGTCCTATATTCTAAACTCAATCTCTGATTTTCTTTTACCTCATGTCAAGGGATGCAAGACATCAAGAGAGACCTGGAATGCACTTGCTTCTTTCTTCTCTTCCAACACTCGAGCAAGGAAGAACCAATTGTGGATGGAGTTCACAACAATGAAGAAAAGCCCGAAGCAAAATGTGACTGATTATGTCACAAAGATGAAGGAGATTTCCGACCAACTTGGAAGCATTGGAGAGGTAATTGAAGAGGAGCAAATCATAAGACAAATCATGAATGGAATCAAAGCAGACGACAAGTGGGAGTCATTCACAACAGCCATGGATTTATACATGGATATGCATGTACCCGACCTCAACACACTCATGGGCCAACTCTTCACTCATGAAGCAAAGGTTAGCAAAGGTGGTGAGTCCTCAAGAGGTAATCAAACTTCTGCCTTATATTCTGATAAAGCTAAGGTCAAGGACAAGTCAAAGAATAGGAAGAATGAAGATGAAGGAAGCTCTTTCCAAGCAAACTTTGCAGGTAGAGGAAGAGCTAGAGGAAGAGGCAGAGGTGGAAAGCAAGGCAGGGGGAGATTCCAATCATCTCAACCTTGCAACATATGTGGCTTATCTAACCATACTACTGAAGAATGTTTCAGGAATCCAAGGAACTCAAGAGGAAGAGGATTCAATAGAGGTGGCTATGGATCAAATAGAGGCAGGTACAATGGAGGCTACAACAACAACTACTACAACAACAATTACAACAACAACAACAACTATCAAAGTGGCCATAGAGGAAGAAGAGATTACAATAACTATGCAGAGGACCAAAGTCAAGAAGATTCATTATTGATTATGAATCTATCAACGAAGAAGGGTAAGGATGATGATCACATATTTTACATTGATTCGGGATGCTCGAACCATGTAGCAGGAAATGTGGCTTTACTTTCTGATTTGGAAGATCCTCATAACAAGCATGAAGTGCAGACAGGAGATGACACAAAGCACTCAGTGGAGAAGATAGGTAATGTGAAGACATCAGATGGGAATATGAACCTCTTAAGCAAAGTCTTGTATGTCCCTACAATTACCAAAAATTTAATAAGTGTTGGACAGATTGTTGAAAAAGGATTGCAGGTTAGATTCAATCGATTTGGAGCATATGTTGAAGACCCAAGGCAAGGCTTTCGAAGGATTGCCAAAGGAGAAAAGACAGGAAGGCTTTTCACTTTTGAAGTGGAAGATACAAAGAACATAGCTTTGTTTAGCTATGGATCTCAAACTCTAACAGAGTTGGAGATATGGCACAAAAGGCTTGCTCACATTGGTGAGAGGACACTCAAACAGATTTGCAGGGACCAAAGTGTACTTGGTTTGCCTAATATCACAAGGCAACACATGATTTATAAGTGTGAAGCTTGTCAATTCGGCAAGGCGCATAGACAACCTTTCAATAAGAAAGGATATATGTATCAAAATCCTTTGGATCTAGTGCACACAGATGTGTGGGGTCCAAGTAAGGAGCCATCTATATCAGGCTCAAGATATTATGTGTCTTTCATAGATGATTGTAGCAGGTGGACCATTCTGTTTTTCATGAAGCACAAGGATGAAGTGTTTAATTGCTTTAAGAAGTATATTGCTCTTGTTGAAAATCAAACAGGTAGGACTTTGAAACAACTCAGATCAGATGGTGGAGGAGAATACTTCTCTTCTGAATTTGATGCCTTCTTGCATGAAAGAGGCATTAAAAGGGAAGTCACTACAAGGTATACACCCGAACTCAATGGTGTAGCAGAGAGGAGGAACAGAGCTATTGTTGAAGCTGCAAGGTCCATGCTCAACGAAAAGGGATTGCCAAACTACCTATGGGCAGAGGCTGTGTCTACAGCCACATATCTCATAAATAGACTTCCATCTAAGTCACTAGATGGAACCACTCCATATGAAGTGTGGAATGGAAGAAGACCTAGTCTAGAGCATTGTAAAATCTTTGGATGCTTAGCCTATGCTCACATTCCTTCTCAAGTAAGAGGGAAATTGGATCCCAAGGCAGAGAAGTGTGTATTCATTGGTTATGATCAAAACCAAAAAGGATATAGATTGTAAAATCCAACCAATAAAGGATTTTCTGTGAGTAGAGATGTAATTTTTGATGAAAACAAATCATGGTTTGATGATGACAGGAAAGTGAAGCTGCCATATGACTTGGATGAAGATTTTCCATCACTTCAACCAAAGGAGCCAAAGCAGATTGAAGAAAGTGATTCGGAGATTGACCTAGAAGACTTGGAAAGACTAAAGCTATGGAAGAACAAAGGTAAAGCAAAGATGCAGGATGCTACATATGGACCCGAGAGCTCACATCAACCACTTAGAAGGTCTTCGAGGGAGAAGAAGAAACCAGAGAGGTTTGGTTATGATACCTCTTTGGTCACCAAGCACTCAATCTACATTGCAAAGGATTCAACCAATGAAGAACCTACCACATTTGAAGAAGCACAAAGCAAGAAAGCTTGGAGAGATGCAATGGATGAAGAAATGGAAGCCTTGAAGGAGAATGACACTTGGGAGCTTGTACCTAACAAGCCATCTATGAAGATAATCGGATCTCGATGGATATACAAAATCAAGAAGAATCCAGATGGAAGTATAAATAGACACAAAGCAAGGTTAGTTGCTAAAGGGTTTGCTCAAACCCATGGTATTGATTATGAGGAGACTTTCTCTCCTGTTGCAAAAATGCCTACAATTAGGGTTCTCATTAGTCTTGCTGCATCTAGAAATTGGAATCTTTATCAACTTGATGTAAAGAATGCTTTCTTGAATGGATGGATTTCTGAGGAAGTGTATATGGCACAACCTCCTGGATATGAGGATGCACATCATCCTAACTATGTATGCAAACTAAAGAAAGCTTTGTATGGATTGAAGCAAGCTCCAAGAGCTTGGAATTTCAGATTGGTTACTTATTTGCAGGACCAAGGATTCAAAGCTAGCAAGGCGGATACCTCTTTGTTCATAAAGAGGAATGGATCTGAAGTGATCTATTTATGTGTGTATGTTGATGATATTATTATCACAGGCAATGATCTTGAAGGAATCAAACAGGTAAAGAGTCAAATGAAGGAGGAGTTCAAAATAAGTGACCTCGGACCACTCACTTATTTTCTTGGATTGGAGTTGATCTATACAGATTCAGGTATATACATCACACAAAGGAAGTATGTCCATGACATGCTCGTCAAGTTCAAGATGGAAAATACCAAGTGTGCAGGTACACCTATGGAGCAAAATCATAAGCTTAGTGCTTATGAAGGAGAGCCAATTGAAGACATCACAAGCTATCAAAGCTTGGTTGGAAGTTTGAACTATGCAACACTCACAAGGGTGGATATATGCTATAGTGTTAGCATATTGAGTCAGTTTATGCATAAGCCGAGAAGACCACATATGGAAGCGGCCAAGCGAGTCCTCAAGTACCTAAAGGGGACCATGAATGAAGGTTTGTTCTATTCATATACTTCAGATATTGAGCTAAAGGTCTACTCAGATGCAGATTGGGCCAGATCTAAAGATGATAGAAGAAGCACATCAGGGTATATATCATTTGCAGGTTCAAAAATCATTTCTTGGTCATCGAAGAAGCAACCAACCGTGGCATTATCTTCTACTGAAGCTGAATATAGAGGTTTGGCTAATGCAACTCAAGAAATCATGTGGTTAAAATCTTTGTACACAGATCTTGGACTTCATTCTTCAACACCTCACATTTTTGGTGACAACACAAGCTCACTACATCTAGCAGCTAATCCGGTATACCATGCTAGAACCAAGCATATTGAAGTCCACTACCATTATGTAAGGGAGAAGCTAATGAGCAAGGATATTCAACTATCCTACGTCTCTACAGATATGCAATGTGCAGACATGTTGACGAAAGCTCTTGATGGTACGAAATTAAGTAGATTCAAGTTGATGATTGGTTTGCAGGAAATCAAGGACAATTGAAGACTTATTTGGAGGCCAAGCATGTTAGGCTTGAGGGGGAGCTGTTGGTGCATTTTGCCCAAGCCTACATGCTTGATATGCTTGATATTATCCTCATTTGTAAGTCACATGAGTAGTCATGTGAACACCTCTTGTAAAAGAGTACATTTTATCTCTTGTAAATGGAAAAAGAAAAAAGTAAAAGGATGGCTTACCTCATCCATGATGTAAAAGCAAATTCGTGGCTCCAACTACCAAAATCACGAATTTTTGAGCTGAGGGAATCTCTCGTAACTTTGGGGATCACTTTTAGGTGGAGCCATTCGAATTCGAATTCAAAACTCCCTCCAAGAATTGCTATAAAAGGAGCAAGAAGGAAGAGGCGATTAGCAAGTCTTGTACGTGACCACTTCATGTCATTTTGTAGAGATTGAAGAGCTTACTCCATAGCTCTATCATTCTACTCCCATTGTGCAAAGATTCATTGCCAATGTGGTTGTAATCATATGTGAATCTATACATTTATTATCATCTACCTCTCTGTTTTGTTCTCTGCTATACTCACTCAGAGCAGTAACTTCAGAAGGTCATATCTCGAGTTTTACAGAACCTTTTTCAGTGTTTTAAAGTGCGTTGGATAGCTCTCACTGTCTAGTTTCTACCTATAAATTTTCAAGGTCATTGGATTTATACTTTTGGAGATATCTGCATTTTACTGCTTACTGGTCTATCTCTGCAGAGCCCCGAGAATTGTGGGAATGTTCCAGAACTTGATGAAACTTGTTCTCAGTGCTCAGTCCATCATTTGAAGTGTTTTAACTTGGAATAGGAAGCTTGCTAAGTCTATTTGCTATGCCCAAAAGGAATTTTTCTAATTTCTTCCAGGTTGAGAGCACTGTTCATTTTTTCCAGCAGGTGTATGTCCAAAAATAGCAAGTTTTGGGAGCTAGTCATTTCGCAACTAGCCTGTCTTGACTTAAACTTTTGGGATACATGTTCCAAAGTACTTGGCTGATATTTTGGTGGATTTAGGAAGCTCAAAGGGTCTACTAATCAACTCTGAAGTCTCAGTTGGCTGGTGTGAAGCTGGTTGTAGCGGCACCTACTCATCTTTGGATTGCATCCACCATCTCTCTTCACAAAAAATGACCCGGACATCTTGTAATCCTTCACTACATAGAAAGCATCTGGAAAAACTTCTTAATGAAAATAGTTAAGTAAGCTTGGGAAAAAACTTCAAAAACTAGGGATAGCAATGGACTATACATACCTCCAATCTATCTTCATGAACATCTTGAGCTTCAAATATGATAGAGGAGGGTGTAAAGATGAACATGAACCATATAAACCATAAACTCAAAGAATTCTCATAAATTGTATCGCTCCATGATAATATTTCTTTATAGTCAAAATAGCCTTCAATATATAACAAACTCTCTGGGCACCTCATTATTTTCAACATATTCATAATCATCATCACCCATTTTTAGACCATATTCATACTATTCAGAATGTTCATTTTCATTCTCAAAACTTCCACATGGTTGTGCATTGATATATATCTCTCAAAATCATTTATCTCTTCATTTTCTTCATTTCCTATGTGTTGTTAAACGTTAATCGCTACTTCCGACTTCAGGCTCAAAGTACTTCAAGTTCAGCCGGTTTCGAATCTTTCCTAACCGTAAATGACCTCTTAGCCGCGTGGGTCCTTGGGAGTGGTAGGGGTCTGTTAGACAGAGGCCCTGTACTATTTTCCCAACTCATCACACAATCATAAATGTTATCCCGTTCTTAGCTCAGTGTCCAACTCTGAACAACTGAAGACTGTTCAGTGTACTGAAATTAGAACTTCAGAACTGATTCTACTGTAGTTATCTGGGCAGCAGTCCGGTTACTTATTTTTCTGAGTAAAATATACTTCAGTAACGAAGGTCACCTAATACGTACTTCTTCAGAGCAGACAGGTATACCAACCAGACATTATACCTTGAAGTTATGAGGACTCATCGTATGCTAAACTCGAACAACCAACCTTCTAATAACAAACGACTAACCATAGACTTAACAGTGTCCTACTCACATCCAGACCATTACAGATACTAGTCTTCCTGTGATCGGAATCAACAGTGACTGTAGACTACGGTATCGAATTCGGTCACTTACAGAAAACGCTAACAGACAAATAGTTCGGGACTACTTTTCATGTTCCCTTACTCCGCCGCAGAACTAACAAAAAACACACTACACTTGATAACACTCAGAGACACACTTCAACCATTACCGAACAGATTCGTAACGCAATACAACTGATTCGTAACTCTTTATTAATGCGCGAACAAACGGCTAGACGGAGCACAAAACAGAACAGAACAGAGCAGGACTGATCTTCTCAACAACATGCACACTCACACAATACGTTTACAACCCCCAAAACAGGGCTTACTCAAACAATACACTGCAATTCCCAACAGGGGGCGCTCGGCCACTCTTTTCTCATTGCCTTATACAGAGGATTTTTTTACAAGAGTGCGCAAATCTTTAGTTACCTGCGCGTTTCCTGAAAGCTTCTTTTACATTTAAGATACCTGTCCTAGTACTTTTGTCCTTGTTCGGCGGTCGTCTAACACTTTTACATTTAAGACACTTGTCCTAGTACATTTGTCCTTGTTCGGCGGCCGTCTAACACTGGCACGCACGGTGGACTAGAACCCGCAAGTGCATTATCGTCTTCGACATTCTTTTGCTTTGCCTGAAGGCCTGTTCCAGGGTTCTGCTCCCGAATCATTTCTGGCTTTTCCTGTATAGTCTTTTGTAATAGCTCCTCTTGCAATCTTTTAATATTCTGCTTGTATTCTTCAAGCTGCTTTTCTTGCTTCTGAATTACAGTAATCAAATGACATTCATGGTCCGACACAAAACAGGACCGCATTTGTTCAAGTGGAGGAACAAGTATAGCAAGCCATCTTCTACGAAAAAGTGTCCAAATATTTTGGATACGACTATCCAATTGTTGTTTTAATAATTCTATATCCACATTCGTCATTAATGTGGCATTCAATTCTACTCCTTCATCTTTTAATATCTGACTTTCCAATTCCTGCAAAACCTGTATTCTTGAATGCAAAACTTTATTTTCTGCTTGCAGGTTGGTATTCATGATAGAAAAGCTCATCATTTCGTCTTGTATCTGTTTTTGTATATTTTTCTGCCACTGGTGAAATTCTTGAAAAAACTTTTTAGCATTAATCAATTCCGCTATTAATTGCCGTTGGTTACTCTGTAACTCCTTCAGTAAGCCTTCTTTGTCGTCTAGTTCCTTTTGCATCTGTGTCATCTTTTCTAATAATGAATTGGAATTATTCATATTAGCGAATAATATTTCTTTTTCCTGCTGAATCATTTGTTCTTGTTGACGCAAATAATCAGAAACTTCTTGTAATTTATTTTGCAACCCTGTCACATAAGTTGGTGGGAGATTGTCATTCGGTAACTTCCTTGGACTGACAGTTTGTAAGTGGTCTTCCATTCTTCGTTGAATCGACAGCCTAAAAGGCGTTCCTACTGTCTTGTTCTGTTCTCTATTACCTGTGTGAAATAAATTTTCAGACGATGTAGAAATTTGTTCTGCTTCCTCTTGCTCTGCACTGTGTGGGGGTCCTGTGTCTATCATGTTCTGATCACAGGAATTAATATCTTGGGACCAGTTCAGCTTCTGCTCTTTCACTGACTGTACAAATTTGAATATAGCAGCTAAATATACTGCTAGTCTGCTACTGGTTTGGGATCTTCGCTTATCCCCGACAAAGATTTGTGTATAGAGATGGTTATATAGCCAGTGTGTCCAGCTAGCTCTACCTCCTCCTTCGGCATGTACTAATGGTGAGAAATTTTCTCTAGAAATCAAATCAAATTTAACTAAGAAACATAGTTTCTCCAAATACCACTTGAATTGTTCACGGCGATTATATGTGGCATTTTTCATCATGTAATATCTTTTGCGGCCTTCGCAGTTTCCAAATTCTTTTCTCAGATCATCATTCGAACATTTAGGAAAACGTGCATCATCATACAGCGGCAATTTCAATATGGCTAAAACTAACTGTGGTGAAAATTGTACCTGGTTTAAAATGAGGCCTTTTGTTCGTCGCATGCTATGTAACTCATTCTCTGCATCTTCATTTCCTGTCCACTGCTCCCATGGTAACTGAGCAATGGCGGTGATGATTTGCGTGAAGAAAGGATGGGCTTCCACCGAGTGCCAAGGCAACTCAGCGAAGTTGGCCAATCCTCTGCAATGCAGATATTCACCTACCTCAGTAGGGATACCATCGCGGAAGGCAACATAGTTGGCTATCGCTTCCATGGCGTTTACTGAGACAGACAATGAACACGGATGCAGAATGCACGAGGGCTCAGAATACTAACATACAACACAATAGCTTTTTTCGGCGTTGTCGACAGAGTTTAAGTAGAAACAATACGGTGGGGAGGAAAAGGGGGTTGGATATCATTGTGCAGTGCGGGAATAATGCTGGTTTTCATGCAGGCGTGCGTACTCGAGTGACTGTTAAGGGGGCGGCTGGTCACATCAAGATTGTACAAAACACGGCTATTTATAAAAAGCAAAAAGAAGAAGAAAAAACAGAAAGATTAAACAAAACGCGGTCCATCGTCGAAAAACTTAATGCGGGCTAGTGGTGTGATGATATGGCCGCAGCTTCGACCCATTAATTACTTTTGGGAGTGGATTTCCAGTCAACGTAGTCAACCAAAAAATTGCCGGACCGACTTGTCCTGAGATCTTAAAAGGGCTGAACCATCGTAATTTGAACTTTCCTGCTGCTCTATCAGATTTTGCGTTATAGAAGAGTACAAGCTGACCTACCGAAAAGATTGGAGTCTTCAAATATCGATCGTGTGTCTTGGCTTGCCTTAGTTGTACTTCGCGCATGGTTAAAAAGCTGAGCCATCGGTGCTCATCAA
Organism: Ceratopteris richardii; assembly: GCA_020310875.1. Classification (NCBI taxonomy): domain Eukaryota; kingdom Viridiplantae; phylum Streptophyta; class Polypodiopsida; order Polypodiales; family Pteridaceae; genus Ceratopteris; species Ceratopteris richardii. The sequence goes on along the minus strand of CM035416.1, from coordinate 58,497,636 downwards.
GTTCCTTGAGTGCGTCCATTCGTGCTATTAGCGAATCTTCCGATAGCATTTTCTAAGTGATTGCTACACGCAGACTTGGGATAACTATTTCCATGGGTGCTATTGCTTCTAAGCCATAAGCTAGTTTGAAAGGTGTCAATCCTGTTGTTACTTTATATGTAGTTTGGTATGCCCATAATACTGCAGGTAGTAGTTGATCCCATCTTTTCGGTGCTTCCATGATCAGTTTCCGAAGGATATTCAATAGTGATTTGTTTGTACTTTCGGCAAAACCATTGGCGCGAGGGTAATATGGAGAGCTGAGTTTATGTGTCACCTGGAATGATTGGGTGAGTACCTTCATTAATTGATTTACGAAGTGAGTACCTTGATCTGTCACCAATTCGAGTGGTAAGCCAAATCGTGGGAAGACATCATTTAGCAGCCATTTTGCTATTACAACTGCTGTAGCAGACCATAAAGCCCAAGTTTCTGCCCACCTCGTTGCATAGTCTGTACAGGTTAGTATTTATCTGTTGTTACTGAAGACTGCTGGAGGTGTGATTGGACCGATAAAATCTAATCCCCATTTCTGAAATGGTTCGAGTGGCATAACTGGCTGCAAGGGAAAGAAGTGTCGTTGCAGTGGTTGTCCAGACCTTTGACAGTTATCGCAGTTTCTGACGAATTGGGCCACATCTCCATACATAGTTGGCCACCAGAGACCTCCTTGCAGAATTTTCCGGTGAGTTAAATATGTGGCAAAGTGACCAGCAGTAGGGGTTGAATGAGCCATTGTGATGACCGAGTTAATTTCATGCGGAGGAACACATCGAAGTAAGATTCCGGTGTGATCTACATAATATAGTTCTCCTGCAACTAACCGGAATCGGCGGCTAAAGACTGCCATTTTCCTTCGAACTGCCTTGGCAGTCTCAGATGGAAAGCATCCTTCGGTGAGAAAAGTTAGAATCTGATCATAATATGTAGGTGTTGCTTGTAATTCGGTAGACTCATCGGTCAGTGGCTCAGAACTATAAATTGCTGGAGTCGTGTCATCTACGCCTATCGAAGCTTCACCAGAATCTAGGCGAGATAAGAAATTTGCTAAGGCATGTGCATTTCCGGGTCGGTGAATGACTTCATAATCAAATTCCTGCAAGAGTAGCACCCATCATGCTAATCATCCGCCTAAATGTTGCTATCTTACTAGATAGACGAGGGCAGCATGATCCACATGAAAGGTGAATTTTCGGCCTAATAGATAATGTCTGAACTTTTGATGGAGTAAATTAATCCTAGACATTCTCTTTCGGTGGTAGAATAGTTCTTTTCTACCGGTGCAAGCCTTTTGCTCGCGTAATAGACAGGGCGAAACCATTTATGTGTTTGCTGCATCAAAATACTGCCGATCGCAATATCTGAAGCGTCGACAAAAACATGGAATGGATTGTCCCAGTCTAGTGGTTGCAAGATTGGGGCCTTCGTCAATAGATACTTGAGTCGATCAAATGTAGTTTGGCATTCTTGAGTCCATTCGAACTGTCGGGGAGTTTTGGTGATTAGTCTGTTCAGTGGTACAGCCAGATGAGCAAGCCACCATAAGTGTCTGCCATGCCACCGTACTTGACCCATAAAACGCATTACTTCTTTCGGAGTGGCGGGTATTGAGGCTTCTAAAATTGCCAAAATCTTATCTGGGTCTACTCGGATACCTTGGGCAAATACAATATGACCAAGTAGTTTGCCACATGAAACGGCAAACACAGATTTGCTTGGGTTAAGGCAGAGTCTGTAGTCTCGACACTTTTGGAAACAACACCGTAGATGAAGCAAATGTGCCATCATCTTTCCAAAAATCGAGAAGTCACCGAGATATACTTGCATAAACGAATTGAGATAAGGAGAGAAAATCTCTTGCATACATCGCTGAAAGGTGCTTGGTGCATTTCTTAACCCAAACCACATTACTGTACAAGCAAAGACACCCCAATTGGTAATGAAGGCAGTTTTTGGTATATCTACTTCAACCATTCTAACCTGATTGTAACCACTGTATCCGTCTAAGAATGAATACATTTCGTGGCCTGCTACCCTATCAAGCATGGTATCCAGAAAGGGGATCGGGAAAGGATCCGGTACTGTTGCTGCGTTTAATTTCCGGTAGTCTACACAGATTCGTAGTTGCTTATTTTTCTTTGGCACGATCACAATTGGTGAAATCCATTCAGCATGTTCTACTGGTACGATGAATCCAACTTTTAATAATCTATCAAGTTCAGCTTTTACCTGTGATGCATAATTGGGATTCATCCGGTAGCTGGGCTGCTTATTCGGTTTAGCTTCAGGCTTCAACATGACACTGTGCTGATAGATGCGCGGATCTAGTCCTTTCATATCTTTGTAGTCCCATGCAAAGACGTCTGAGAATTCGCATGTTCTACTGGTACGATGAATCCAACTTTTAATAATCTATCAAGTACGGCTTTTACCTGTGATGCATAATTGGGATTCATCCGGTAGCTGGGCTGCTTATTCGGTTTAGCTTCAGGCTTCAACATGACTCTGTGCTGATAGATGCGCGGATCTAGTCCTTTCATATCTTTGTAGTCCCATGCAAAGACGTCTGAGAATTCGCGAAGTAGTCGAATCAAATCAGCTTTAAATATTTCCGGTAAGTTTTGCCTTATCTTTACAGGTCGTGGATGATCTTCGTCTCCTAAGTTGTACGAGGTCAACTGGTCTTCAGAGACATAAAACTGTTGCGATTTCTCTGTATCATCTGTTGACCGGAATAGTGATTGTAATTCATCGTCATGTGTTGAAACAATATCTTCCTGCTTTTTGGTGATTGGTGCAACTGTACAAACTGAAGTACTCCAGTTATCTATCATGGACTGTAGATCAACAGTCCCTAAGGTCATTAAATCAGCGTTATTCTTCAGAAATTCCTCTTCTTCATCATCTGATAGTCCATCTAACATGTGGACTGGTTCAGCAAAATATGGTCTGGCGTGAAGTTCGCAAGGTTGTATAGCATCTAATTTTACCACATATCTACGGTTGGCATCTTTGAACGTAAGCTCTTGTGCGGACCAGTCCTGTATTACCTTCGCATGCTTCAGCCAAGGTGGACCGAAAAGAAGGTTGTAATCCAAAGTGGATTCCGGCAGATCTAGTATAACAAAATTCATTTTGAAGGTCGTACCTTGTAAAGTAATGGGTACATTTCGCACAAGTCCTACAGGATGGACTCTAGATTGGTCTGCCATTCTGACAAAAAATTGAACTGGTTTGATTTCGGTCCATCCTAACCTATTGCATAAGGCTGTAGTTGCAATGTTAACACCAGAGCCGCCATCAATCAATACCTGTGTAATTTTATGATTCTTATACCATACTGTAATCAAGGGAACTGAATGATCAACCGTAGAATTAGGTTCCGGTTGAACTGCTGCTGTCGCCGGAATACAAGAAGGTACCGGACTGAACTGTTGCTGGAACTGTTGTCGAACCCCAGGTACTAATGCTAGTAGTTGGCCGAGAGGCAGAGTGATAGATGCCTTGGATAAAATTTCCCAGGCCTGCTGAGGTTGGTTATCCTGCTCTTTTGAACTTAAGGTCTCTGCTGATGCAGAAGTATCTGCTGTTATGTCTACTGCTGATGATGGCTCCGCTGCTGCTTCCTTTTGTTGTGTTCCTTCCTTTGTCGACGAGGTCTGAGTCATCGGAATAGGTTCTGGGAACACTGGTGGTTCTGTTGCGGTCTAGTGGCTAGCCTTGTTATACATCCTATGTTGTTCTCGTATCCCCGGTTCGAATATTTCTGCTGCTGACTGCAGCTGTTTACCTGATTGGGTCTGGACTATAGCAGTTTGCGTTTCTACTGGTGTAATTTGTACCATGTTGGCCATTGGGTTTTGCCGCTCCTTCCTTTGATCATACTCAGCTGCATCCTTGCAAAATCTTCTAATGTGTCCGAATTCACCACAAAAATGATAGCGTGGCGATGGTAAATTGGGATTTTCCGGTGGTGGTTCGTTCTGCCAGCAGTTTGCATTATAGTTATTGTTTCTCTGTCCTCGGTAGTTTCGATATCCTTGTGGTTGATTGTTTCTCAGTTGCGGAGGTACATAGTGATTCGCTGCCTGTCCATGTTCTTGAATAACAGCATTGACTGTTGCTGTTCCCTGTATTCTGGCATTGTAGACACAATTTCTGGTGGTGTGTCCGGCAGTGTTGCAGATAGCGCAGAACGTTTGATTTAGCGCACAATTGGCACTAGTATGACCTGAATTTTTGCATGTGATACAGTACACTTGTCTGGTTATATCTTCAGTCATAGTTTTGTTCGTTTTTAACCACTCTAGATCTTCTGTAAATCCACCGACTTTGGATTCCAGTTGCATAGCCATGGCAATGACTGCATCCAACGTCATTGCTCCGACACATCTTATGATCATGATCTGCTTCAATTGCGGGGTTAAACCATTGATAAACCACTGTGTGATGACATCATCTGGTAAGTTAACGTGGGCCTGTGGTATCTGTCGCAAGTGTGTTCTAAAAAGTGTAGCATATTCCTGGACAGTCTGATTCGCCTTTTGTTGGTTGTTCTGTAAATAATCAAAGATTTCGGCGGGATTCTTCTTTAACCTGAATCATTGCAAAAAAGCATCTCGTACTGCATCATAGGTACCGAAATGATTAATGTCGTATTCTGTAAGCCATCTAGCCGCTTCATTGACCAGTGTAGATTGAAAAACAATGGCCTTGTATGCCTGATCCGGTGGATGGTTAAGGACTGCATAACTGATCTCGAAAGTGCGTATGTGAGCATCCGGGTCATCTCCTGGGAATCCACCAAATTTCGTGTATGTTACTTCTGTTGGAGGTGGCCTTGGTTGACATAACTGTTGTTGCTGTTGTTGTCCGTTCATTGTGAGTGTATTCGGCCCTTCTTTTGTATCTTGAGGTTGATTGGTTGAACTATCAGAACTTGGATCGCCGGATGGTGTGCCTTCCGGTGTGCTGTTTTTGCGTAGGATACTTCGGATCTCTGCTTCGAACAGCTTTCCTTCCTTCTGGAGGTCCAATATCCGAAATCTTTCTTCCAAGCACGCGGGTCGGGCTGAGGATTCTGCAAAAAATGCTAATCCTTGGCCGTCAGTTGGTGTTTCTATCACCGGAATATCACCGGAGTGGACTGAAAGTGTACCAGACTGCAGTGTTTTTCCGCTTTTACCGATTTCTTTTCCTAGAGTATTTCTGATCGTGGATAACTCTGAATCTTTATCCAAGATTGTTAAACTGGTTTCTAGCAGCGTCTTGGTAGATTCTGGAATTACTGTATTTTTGATAGGCTGGGTCGAAGTGACACCAGAATGTACCAAAGGTGTTGATCGTTCCACCGGAATATGACCGAAATTAATTCTAACGTCCTTAACTTGCTTGACCACTGGGTCAGGCCGCGTTATACCTTCTTCTCCTAGGGTTGTCTTTAGCACTTTTCGTGTTCTAGTCGTATGGTTCCTAGGATACGTTTCGCCAGACCGAGTAACCGGCATGTATCATTGCATAGTAGCACTATCTGAGCAGTTGGCAACAATCTGGCTCTATTGCTACCGTCAGTCAATCGAACGATAAACGTAATGTTTGATTCTGAAAAACAGCTGGCACGCTACTACCACTTTTCACAGATAACTGGCAACCTGATGCCACTTTCCCACAGACGGTGCCAAATGTTAAACGTTAATCGCTACTTCCGACTTCAGGCTCAAAGTACTTCAAGTTCAGCCGGTTTCGAATCTTTCCTAACCGTAAATTACCTCTTAGCCGCGCGGTGTCGTCAGGATTTGAATTCAAAGATTGATAGTCAAGTAGGAGACACTATTTTAAAGCTTCGTTGAAGGTGGGTAGGATGGCTGGACAATTTGCAAAGCCAAGGTCTGACAATTTTGAAACGGTCAATGGAGTAAAGCTACCAAGCTTCAGAGGAGATAATGTTAATAGTGATGCATTTGATGATATCAGTCGCCAGCCTGATCCCGACCGTATGATACGTGGTTATAGTCAAGCTGCTGCAACATTGAATCTGCTTAGAGCTTTTGCAACTGGAGGCTATGCAGCTATGCAAAGGGTGTCCCAGTGGAACTTAGATTTTGTCTCCAATAGCGAACAGGGAAGCAGGTACCATGAACTTGCACACAGAGTAGACGAGGCACTGGGTTTCATGGCAGCCTGTGGGTTGACAATGGACCATCCTATTATGAACTCTACAGAGTTCTGGACCTCCCACGAGTGCCTTCTCCTACCTTTTGAACAGTCAATGACTCGTTTAGACTCTACATCAGGCCTTTGGTATGATTGTTCTGCACATATGCTTTGGATTGGAGAGCGAACACGACAGCTGGATGGTGCACATATGGAATTTCTAAGAGGCATTGCGAATCCATTGGGTATCAAGGTCAGTGATAAGATGGACCCCTCTGAGCTTGTGAAGGCATGTGAAATCCTAAATCCACACAATAGACCAGGCCGACTTACCATCATAGTGAGGATCGTGGCTGGAAGAGCGGGATAGTAATCACGTGGGAGAGAGCCGGATCCGATTCCTCCATGCACAAGCAATAGGAATAGAAGCGCAAGCGGACGAGTAGGAGAGGAGGCAGAGAGTGGTGGCATTGAATCAGGCAACGTAGAGACTGGTAAAGCGAGCTGTTTGCTGCATTTTTTCGCACCCGTATCGCGTTGCAGGCTACGGGGTAATCAGATCTGTTGTGCGAGCACGAGAAGGAGGAAAAAGGAATGACGCCCTGGAAAACAGAAGGCGGATCAGACAGAAAAAAGGGGGGCATTGACGACCGAATACGGAGAAAGGCCAGGTTTAGAGCGGCATCAGGAGGAACATAGCAGAGGGAAATCAGGATTCGACAGAGGGGAGGCTTAAGCTCTCTACTCCCGATCAGAGAGTAAAAGGCTACGCGCGCAGCGGTGAATGAGGGGGACAACATTTCGATCACCATCTAGACGGGAAGTTTTGATGTACGGCAATCTGGAATGATCTTTGCTACACTACGTTCATGTCATCTCTAGGGGATGACACTACGTTCATCTCTACACTATCGATGAAGGCCCATCAAGACGCTGGGAAAGTTCGGTGGTTCTGACAAAGAAATAGAATTTATATGGTTGCGCAAGCAAAGAGGAGAAGGTCGACTATGGATCTAGTGTAACTCTGACATGCAGTGGAGTTCAACTTTATGGATATTAATCTGGCACGATGCATCTGAGATAACGGTTTTCTAACGCTATATATTACTTCTGATGTGCAAGTTGGAGATGGAGGCATGATCCGACAAAGTTTGGAAATTCATGGACGGTAATTTTCTGATGACTCAGTCTTCTAACGGAATTTTATTTGACACATAAACTATGTTGGTGTTCTTTGTCGCTTTGCGCACATCACTTCGGAGTTGCTCACATGTTTAATTCGTAATTTGGTATATACTCTTCAAGCATGAGAAAGATAAATAAATAGCGTAATCGATGAAATTTATTTTAACTGTGTTCTGGAACACCGGAGATCTATGCTTGTGAAGCTTTTCGAATATACTGAAGGAAATCTGATACACTCTACGTTGTTGTTGATTTTTTTTTTAACGATTGTGCTGCATCTATGTGGATCATACGCCACCAAATCATTGAACATTGAACTGATCTGTTTCGACTTGGATGTTTCAAAATGATGAACGTTAAACAACATCTGAACAGACACAAGATGCGCTCAACTTTGCTGGGTCATTCAGATTATGTTTAGTATAAATGTTTTACCTCACGAATCTCTTTGCACAAGTAAGTGTAGGAAAAGATGAAATTTAATGGTTTGGGTCTTAATGATTAGCGCAAGAATTTGTGAGTCTGTTCATATATATTTCGCATAAGTTTTGTTTTGCCAATCATCAGAAGAGCGTCTTTAGTAATAGTCTGACAATAATCTAAATCGAAGTATTGAAAAACTACAATGGTTTTATATGTCTTTATTGATTGATAGAACTGTTGTTTTCTCTGAAGTGAATGCATATGCCAAGACTGCCCTCTCTAAAGATTCATTTTCATCAAAAAGGTCTGGAAGACTTTTAATTCTTATAGATTTTGAGTTGTTTCAAATAAAACTTGGATTGTTTATACATTGCACACATGTATTTAACCCATTTTTGAATGATTGTTTGATGAAAAAACAAAAACAAACTTCTGATCATACGCGAAGTTGTGAGAATGACTGAACACTAATGCATTCTTCCTTGATGATCTCCATTTCTAAACATAACTTATTACCAAAGTTAGGACTAACTTTGCGCAAAGAAATCTTGTGACTGAAAACATCCATATCTATTGTTGATGTAGGAACAGAACTTTCGTTTCAACTTTGTTTTTTTTCATTTACACCAGGTAACATTTATAATATTAGTACTTTGGGTAGAAAAAAAAGTATGCTAATAAAACTTTTTTTTAAGTTCTTCTCGTATTATTTCACTAATTATGGTCAGACCTCTGCACTTCTTAATCCAGACGGGTAATTTTGAGTAAATAGTTAAGGCTGTTGACTGTTAAGTGCAAAAAGGTTTCTTCACAAGTGATCGAATATCTTAGGCGACAGGATTTTGAATCATTAGTCAAAAGGTTGAAAAGATTGATGTGATGACTCTTACAGATTGAACACATTCATTTTACACACAACTATGACTTTGTGAAGTTCACATTGCGTGTTTAATTCTGCTAGTCTACGTATGTAACGGGAATCCTTTGATTGGTAGTGTTGATCTGAAAGTCAAAATTGATGATATATAAGACTCTGAGTGAATCTTCTTACTAGGACACCATGCGTCACCTTGATCTCTTCTATGGCATAATCCCTACAACATACCTAGCCATCAGTTGCTCAAAACAACTTAAGTGCATGCTAAACTTAATATCTCCCTCTCCTTTCCATGAACCCCGACGACATGCTGGTGAACCCGACGTGAAAGGAGGGGGTGAGTGAGTTATAGAGCCACAAAGATTAGCATAATCAAAATGGAAGAGATCCTAGCTCAATTCCTACGATTTCAAGAAGAGGATAGGCGTCAAAAAGCCATCCAATCACTTCATGAACGCCTAGTCAATCGGTGTGGCTTTTTCAATGGAAAGAATGTCTCAAAGTTCTGCAAAGAATATGAACTCGAGGCCAAATATCTAGGTGTCGGACTAAGTCCGATGACGGAAAAAGAACTATGCGAAAACTTTATCTATGTGTCGGGATACGACATGCGAGACCAAATAATGCGAATAAATCAAACGACATGGTCCCAATACAAAGCGACACTCCTCAAGCAGTTTATGCTAGAGGATCTTGATAAGGTAACTCGTAGATCTTTTCTGAGGTGGGTTCATATGCCCAAAGACCGACCAATTCTTGAGATCAAAGAAGAGTTTGAGCGTCAATATGATGATCTTTCCGAGCACGATAAGAAGTGCATGAGTCATGAAAGGGTTTCGTTGTTTCTTCGAACAATCGACGTTAAAGCCAGAGAGGAGTTAATTCCACTTCTACAAGATATAGACTCCGACTCAGGGCTCACAGAGGATTGGACGCTTGTCCATGAAGCTGTGATGAGATATGTGAAGAAACAACAAACAATAGAAAAATTTTTAAACGATTGGCAAGCTGACATTTATGCAAATGAAGAAGATACACAAATTCCATGCATTTTAGAGACTAAAAATAATTTGCAAATCTATAGAATAATAGAAAACCCAGTTGGACATAAAGAATATATGCATGGAATACACGTACATGCTTATGAAAGGGATCACTATAAAGAACCTATAAACATAAGTGATGCAATCTCTGAGGATTCAAGGTACCAAGAGCCTGTAGATACTTTGATTACATCTACAAATACTGTATATGCAAAAACCCCAATGATGGGAGGAGCAAAGGAATATACGGAAGCTAAACAAAACAAAATCAAACCAATATCAAACATACAACAAAATAAAAATAAACAAAACACACCAAGAAAACAACATGAGGCTTCCTATAATCTGATAGACTCCTCGCTTCTAAGGGATGATAATCCGACAAACAAAGAGGCAAGATATGATAATAACCAAGATTATTTAAAGATATCTACGGGAAGTCAAGGTGATCAGAAAGAGATTGCAAATGAAATAACTCAAAATAATCCAGTGAATCCATGTGAGTATCAAGCACAAGATGATTTCTTAAATGATGAAACCAAGCAATGCTCGAGGAACTATTTGATACCATCTAAGAGTGAAATATCTCTTGAAGCATATGATTCAAATATGAATTATGGCCAAATGATTGATTCGCATAAAGAGAATGTAAGTGAGCAGGATGTCAATCAGAAGGACATGCAAATGATGAATCCTGTAGAGAACAGTATGTATACCGATGGCGAAAAGCATGATGCAAAGTCTACTGATCGTTTAGATCAAGATCAAGATTGTGAAATATTCTTGAGTGACGCCACATTAAATGAGTTGTTAGAGGTACAAGAGAGTGATCCTAATCACAGGAGTAAGAATGAGTTGCTGATTGAGCTACAATATAATGATATGTATGTAAACGATATTGTACTCCATGAAGAAGGACATATGAATGATCATGAGAGCGATGAGGATACTCCACTAATTACTCCTCTTTACATTGATATGTATGTTAAGAATGATCATGTTGAGTTGAGTTCATATATCAAAGAAATCAAGCATGAAGTGGAAGATACAACGTTTAATGAGATGTATGATAAATATGATGTGTGCATAGCATCAAAAGATATTGAATGTGAAACTGTTGAGTCAAATAATTGCATTGATGAAGCTAGATATAAATGTTACCAAATGGATGAAGTTTCAATTGACTCAAGCGTCTTTGATGAGATATTCAGGTATGAAGTATTTGAGCAAGATTCAATGATAAAAGAAATGTATGAGGAGTGTGGCAAAAACACATCCTCTAAAGATAATAAACAAGAAATAATTGAGATAGATAAAGAATGTGATGATGGCATCTTGAATAGGAAAACTGATTTGACATCAAATTACATGTATATCTTTGAAAAGGATCAGGAGAATATAGATGAATGTAGATTTTCCAATGAATCTTACTTGGAGAAGCAAGAATTTAGTGATTTAGATGATCAAGATTTTCTTGATTGTGATGATATTGAGTTTCTTCATGATAATGGGCAAATGAATCTGGAAAAAGAAGAAGATGAGGAGTTCTTGGAGAGATTAGAGATAGAAGCAGATTCTATAATTTGTAGCACTCAAGTAAGGAGGGATTATGATAGACTGAATCACGAAAATGAACATAATTTGCAGTCAAAGAATGATGAACCTTCCTATTCAGAGTGTAAATCTTATGAATGTATTCAAAACCTTAATTGCAATGAAGAAGAAAGTTTGGATAATCATAATGGAAATGATGAAATCCTTTCAAATGATTTCAACCCTAAAATGGATCAAAACATATGCATGATTGATTTGTTTGATGATGTTCTAAATACTCCAAATTTTAAGAATCTATATACATGTGCTCATTTATCATGTGCATCTTCATATGATGCATTAGAGAGAAATGTGAATAAAGGCAACTATGCTCAAATGATTAAATCATGGATTTTCAAATTCTCCAAGAGCAATGTATGCCGAACAATCTTACAAGAAATGGACAAGAAAGTGAAGTGGCTTGTACACATACCTAACTTGTTTAAGAATGCTACCTTGATTGATGCAGTTCAGAGATGGCTTCTTTTCAAGCACAGTTTCTTTGGTGAGTATGTTTTAAAGAAGGTGAGATTGAAGGAAGAATTTTTTTCAATAAAATTCCATAAAGCTTAAAGGAATGTTTTTGTAAATAGGAATGTATATATCTTATGTTTTTGCTTTGATTTGAAGAAAGACACAGGAATTAAATCAATACATTGAAGATAGCGACTCAGAATGAAACAAGAAGAGGAGATTGGATGCGACCAGCTCAAGCGGCTTCTGATTTCATACTGGTGAGATGTTATCACTTCAGTTTTTTCTTCTCTCTTGTATATGTGTATATAAAAAGACTGCATGATTAAGCATATAATGCATATAGAAACGTATAAATAAGAAAAATTAAGTAGACCAAAGATCTCGTACCACTAATAAGATTACATGTAATGTATAAGGGCCAGGATTATATGAGTAAGGTTAGAAGATGGACTAGAACTTTCGAGAGCAAGACCTAGGAAGGTGAAGGGAAGACCTAGACTAAGTATCTGTATATAGTAGTGTTTACAAACACTTGATGAGTGAGACACTTCGACTTCTACTCTTGATCTCTCATCTGACCTAATCTTCAGACAGATTATATCTTGAGAAAAGAATTCTTATACCAGCCAGCTATCTATATGTATGTGTATGTGTTGTTGGGTGCTGCGATGAGCTAGTAGGCGGGTGGAACTACCTTGGTCGGGTGATCAGGGCCACGAGCTGACGCTAGTTGTGTCGTATGGCCTGACCTACATGTTGTTACGCGCTCATACGGGTTGATAGGCGGGTGGAGTCACTCTGACCGGGTGGTTAGAGCCACGAGCTGACGTTGATTTCGTATGAGGCTGACATTGTGCATCGTGCGCTATGTCGGGTCGGTAGATGGGTGGGCTAAACCTGGCCGGGTGGTCAGGTCCACGAGTCGCATCCGATTTCGACATAGGCCGAAAAATGTGGAAAAATAAATAAATAAAAATAAAAGCAAAGATATAAAGGTTGAGCTGGGATAAAGAATTAAAATAAAGAAAAACAGAATAAAAATATGAGAAAAATAAGAAAAGGGTCTGAAGGGGCTTCAGATGATAGAAGATCAATGGGGAAGCCAGAAGCGAGTTTCATAAATCGAGTTAGTGAAGACTGGTATATGCAAATGCTTCGGATAGGCTACTAGATCCGACTGGGTCGAGTTAACGAGAGAGCTAAGAAGTTTTCAATTTACTCATATAACTTCTAGTCTAAGTACATTAGTGTAATCTGATATGTTGTACGAGGTGTTTTTGTCTACCTTCTTTTCTTGATTTATGCCAAGTTTAATACATATTCAGATTTCATGCATTCAGTTGAAATTTCTTTAAGTAGTGTTTATTCGCCATGACTACTTGATCCTTGCTTGTGTTTGTTGGTATGTATGCAGGTTGATTGGCGCATCCGGAGGATTCACAGGTTCAGAGGGGGTGGATGTCGTCAGGATTTGAATTCAAAGATTGATAGTCAAGTAGGAGACACTATTTTAAAGCTTCGTTGAAGGTGGGTAGGATGGCTGGACAATTTGCAAAGCCAAGGTCTGACAATTTTGAAACGGTCAATGGAGTAAAGCTACCAAGCTTCAGAGGAGATAATGTTAATAGTGATGCATTTGATGATATCAGTCGCCAGCCTGATCCCGACCGTATGATACGTGGTTATAGTCAAGCTGCTGCAACATTGAATCTGCTTAGAGCTTTTGCAACTGGAGGCTATGCAGCTATGCAAAGGGTGTCCCAGTGGAACTTAGATTTTGTCTCCAATAGCGAACAGGGAAGCAGGTACCATGAACTTGCACACAGAGTAGACGAGGCACTGGGTTTCATGGCAGCCTGTGGGTTGACAATGGACCATCCTATTATGAACTCTACAGAGTTCTGGACCTCCCACGAGTGCCTTCTCCTACCTTTTGAACAGTCAATGACTCGTTTAGACTCTACATCAGGCCTTTGGTATGATTGTTCTGCACATATGCTTTGGATTGGAGAGCGAACACGACAGCTGGATGGTGCACATATGGAATTTCTAAGAGGCATTGCGAATCCATTGGGTATCAAGGTCAGTGATAAGATGGACCCCTCTGAGCTTGTGAAGGCATGTGAAATCCTAAATCCACACAATAGACCAGGCCGACTTACCATCATAGTGAGGATCGTGGCTGGAAGAGCGGGATAGTAATCACGTGGGAGAGAGCCGGATCCGATTCCTCCATGCACAAGCAATAGGAATAGAAGCGCAAGCGGACGAGTAGGAGAGGAGGCAGAGAGTGGTGGCATTGAATCAGGCAACGTAGAGACTGGTAAAGCGAGCTGTTTGCTGCATTTTTTCGCACCCGTATCGCGTTGCAGGCTACGGGGTAATCAGATCTGTTGTGCGAGCACGAGAAGGAGGAAAAAGGAATGACGCCCTGGAAAACAGAAGGCGGATCAGACAGAAAAAAGGGGGGCATTGACGACCGAATACGGAGAAAGGCCAGGTTTAGAGCGGCATCAGGAGGAACATAGCAGAGGGAAATCAGGATTCGACAGAGGGGAGGCTTAAGCTCTCTACTCCCGATCAGAGAGTAAAAGGCTACGCGCGCAGCGGTGAATGAGGGGGACAACATTTCGATCACCATCTAGACGGGAAGTTTTGATGTACGGCAATCTGGAATGATCTTTGCTACACTACGTTCATGTCATCTCTAGGGGATGACACTACGTTCATCTCTACACTATCGATGAAGGCCCATCAAGACGCTGGGAAAGTTCGGTGGTTCTGACAAAGAAATAGAATTTATATGGTTGCGCAAGCAAAGAGGAGAAGGTCGACTATGGATCTAGTGTAACTCTGACATGCAGTGGAGTTCAACTTTATGGATATTAATCTGGCACGATGCATCTGAGATAACGGTTTTCTAACGCTATATATTACTTCTGATGTGCAAGTTGGAGATGGAGGCATGATCCGACAAAGTTTGGAAATTCATGGACGGTAATTTTCTGATGACTCAGTCTTCTAACGGAATTTTATTTGACACATAAACTATGTTGGTGTTCTTTGTCGCTTTGCGCACATCACTTCGGAGTTGCTCACATGTTTAATTCGTAATTTGGTATATACTCTTCAAGCATGAGAAAGATAAATAAATAGCGTAATCGATGAAATTTATTTTAACTGTGTTCTGGAACACCGGAGATCTATGCTTGTGAAGCTTTTCGAATATACTGAAGGAAATCTGATACACTCTACGTTGTTGTTGATTTTTTTTTTAACGATTGTGCTGCATCTATGTGGATCATACGCCACCAAATCATTGAACATTGAACTGATCTGTTTCGACTTGGATGTTTCAAAATGATGAACGTTAAACAACATCTGAACAGACACAAGATGCGCTCAACTTTGCTGGGTCATTCAGATTATGTTTAGTATAAATGTTTTACCTCACGAATCTCTTTGCACAAGTAAGTGTAGGAAAAGATGAAATTTAATGGTTTGGGTCTTAATGATTAGCGCAAGAATTTGTGAGTCTGTTCATATATATTTCGCATAAGTTTTGTTTTGCCAATCATCAGAAGAGCGTCTTTAGTAATAGTCTGACAATAATCTAAATCGAAGTATTGAAAAACTACAATGGTTTTATATGTCTTTATTGATTGATAGAACTGTTGTTTTCTCTGAAGTGAATGCATATGCCAAGACTGCCCTCTCTAAAGATTCATTTTCATCAAAAAGGTCTGGAAGACTTTTAATTCTTATAGATTTTGAGTTGTTTCAAATAAAACTTGGATTGTTTATACATTGCACACATGTATTTAACCCATTTTTGAATGATTGTTTGATGAAAAAACAAAAACAAACTTCTGATCATACGCGAAGTTGTGAGAATGACTGAACACTAATGCATTCTTCCTTGATGATCTCCATTTCTAAACATAACTTATTACCAAAGTTAGGACTAACTTTGCGCAAAGAAATCTTGTGACTGAAAACATCCATATCTATTGTTGATGTAGGAACAGAACTTTCGTTTCAACTTTGTTTTTTTTCATTTACACCAGGTAACATTTATAATATTAGTACTTTGGGTAGAAAAAAAAGTATGCTAATAAAACTTTTTTTTAAGTTCTTCTCGTATTATTTCACTAATTATGGTCAGACCTCTGCACTTCTTAATCCAGACGGGTAATTTTGAGTAAATAGTTAAGGCTGTTGACCGTTAAGTGCAAAAAGGTTTCTTCACAAGTGATCGAATATCTTAGGCGACACGATTTTGAATCATTAGTCAAAAGGTTGAAAAGATTGATGTGATGACTCTTACAGATTGAACACATTCATTTTACACACAACTATGACTTTGTGAAGTTCACATTGCGTGTTTAATTCTGCTAGTCTACGTATGTAACGGGAATCCTTTGATTGGTAGTGTTGATCTGAAAGTCAAAATTGATGATATATAAGACTCTGAGTGAATCTTCTTACTAGGACACCATGCGTCACCTTGATCTCTTCTATGGCATAATCCCTACAACATACCTAGCCATCAGTTGCTCAAAACAACTTAAGTGCATGCTAAACTTAATATCTCCCTCTCCTTTCCATGAACCCCGACGACAGCGGGTCCTTGGGAGTGGTAGGGGTCTGTTAGACAGAGGCCCTGTACTATTTTCCCAACTCATCACACAATCATAAATGTTATCCCGTTCTTAGCTCAGTGTCCAACTCTGAACAACTGAAGACTATTCAGTGTACTGGAATTAGAACTTCAGAACTGATTCTACTGTAGTTATCTGGGCAGCAGTCCGGTTACTTATTTTTCTGAGTAAAATATACTTCAGTAACGAAGGTCACCTAATACGTACTTCTTCAGAGTAGATAGGTATACCAACCAGACATTATACCTTGAAGTTATGAGGACTCATCGTATGCTAAACTCGAACAACCAACCTTCTAATAACAAACGACTAACCATAGACTTAACGGTGTCCTACTCACATCCAGACCATTACAGATACTAGTCTTCCTGTGATCGGAATCAACAGTGACTGTAGACTACGGTATCGAATTCGGTCACTTACAGAAAACGCTAACAGACAAATAGTTCGGGACTACTTTTCATGTTCCCTTACTCCGCCGCAGAACTGACAAACAACACATTACACTTGATAACACTCAGAGACACACTTCAACCATTACCGAACAGATTCGTAACGCAATACAACTGATTCGTAACTCTGTATTAATGCGCGAATAAACGGCTAGACGGAGCACAGAACAGAACAGAACAGAGCAAGATTGATCTTCTCAACAACATGCACACTCACACAATACGTTTACAACCCCCAAAACGGGGCTTACTCAAACAATACACTGCAATTCCCAACAAGGGGGCGCTCGGCCACTCTTTTCTCATTGCCTTATATAGAGGATTTTTTTACAAGAGTGTGCAAATCTTTAGTTACCTGCACGTTTCTTGAAAGGTTCTTTTACATTTAAGATACCTGTCCTGGTACTTTTGTCCTTGTTCGGCAGTCGTCTAACACTTTTACATTTAAGACACCTGTCCTAGTACATTTGTCCTTGTTCGGCGGCCGTCTAACAGTGTGTAACATCAAAACTTTCATTTCCATATGGTTGTGCATTGTGTATTTATTTCTGCATTCACTTCCCCTAATTCATCCTATTCCATGCTTATATGGATAGGAGAAGATAAATCAAATAATGCAAACTCATTAACCTTATGACAATATTTAGTATTCATTTCATTAGTTAATTAACCATCTTTTTCATTCTTTTTGTTTTAATCATCAGACAGTTAATTAAAGTCAAGCAATTAAGATGTAAAACATTATCAAATTTCATATAATCTTCTTCATCTTTATCAAAAGAAAGAGAATCTTGCAAACATAAAAGTTTTTTCCTGCGATTTTAGTGCATAGACTACATTTGCTAAGGTAGACGCTTCCTTTGATATATTTTCATGCATTTGCATCATACTATCTAATTTATTAAATAAAATTTCAAATTGTAAATCAGTTGGTACCTTTAATGCGGATGGTCATTGCTCAAGCTTTGCAACTAAATGAGTCTCTTTAGGTTCATGCATAGAGGGGAAATTAGGAGATTTATTAGGCACATATTCATAAAGAAGAGATTGATATTGCTTCATATGTGCAACTACCTCATACACTCCCATAAAAATAGCCCAATCATCAATAAGCCCATATCACTTTCCTTGCTCCTCAAGTCTTCTCTTAACCTCAATTCTTACATCTAGAGTCAAAATCTTAAGAAAATATAATACTATGTTCAAAGTACGAGCTACCCTATCATTCTCTTGTAATTGTGAAATTTTTTTTCATAAATTTCCATGAAGTTGGATAATTGAAACTTGAGGTTTTGGGGCATTAATCCACTTCAAAAATCCTTCTCTAGTATGCTCACGAAAGTCTTCTAAATAGAGCTCTTTATGCAGCTGCTTCCTAAATTCATCCCATTCAAGTTCACTATGTGGTTCAATTACGACCATAACGGTTCCTACTACAAACCTACCTAAGTACATTAGACACTTAGATTTTGGTAATCCATGTAGCTTAGCTAAATCTTCAAATGTATCTAGATATGTTGTATCATTTATCCCTTTAAACTTTCCTTTATCTCTCAATAAGGTTTCCACAACCTTTTGTCGCTTGGTTTCATTCATCATATTTTTGAATATTTCATCCTGTACTTCTTGCTTGAACTTCTCTTTATGTTCTACCACTAAATCTACAAGCCCTTTGGTATCTAGTTTGGTTGATCTACAGTGTCCTAAAGATATGCAACTAAACAAAAACATTTGGTAATATAAGGAAACTTTACCGATCAAGGCTCGAAGAAGAGGTTCATTAAATGTCCACATGTGAACTTTGATATATTATTTTTCAATTTATAAAAATCCTAAATACAACAATAGCTAAGAATATGATGTGTGTACAATCATTTCTTCTTCAATAGTCTATGGAATGGGTGGCATGATGAGGATCACCCACTTGCTAATCTCCATGTAGGTGCTCAGATCAAGATGATCACCCTCAACACCCAAGAGATTGCACAAGCTTTAAATAAAAGCCACCGCTCCCAAAGAGGAAGAAGCAAATCACAAAACTCTTGATGCATGTGTAGCAATATTCAAAATATGTAAATAAATCTCACCTGAGTTGCCATGTATCTTTACATCGGGTTCACAATGTCAAGAGTAAGACATTCCTTTGGTGGATCAATTCAATCGCCTTGCAAATGGTGCATGGAAGGTGTCAAGAGGAAACTCAATATGACTTGAGCAAAATAGGTGATTCTCTAGCACTTGGAAGAAGGATATTAGTAATAAAATCCTTATCAATTTCATAAGGTAAAAGGGTACAAAAGATCAGACTGCACAAGGGTGAATGGAATAGAAATCATCTTAATCAAATATAAGCCCAAAGTTATCTAAAACATTAAACTTCTCTTAACTTAGAGGTTCTATAATAGAAATTCCTTTAAGAGCATCAATAAATTCTTAATCATCTTCAAACAAACATCAATGAACATAATTCACTCAATGTACATTTGTACTTCAGACATCCAAATATATGTTTGTTTTTTACCCTATCATGTTTTGCTTTGTATGTAGAATATAATTATCAAGATAGCATCCATCATATTAAAAGAGGTAACATTCAATAGTTGGAATACACGTACTATATGGAAATTGTACAAGTGTTCAAATTTATGTGAATCGAAGGATTGTATTGACTGGGTAGTGAGATCAGAAGAAAAATTGGGAGGTGGCTTAGAGAAGATGAATATGTATGGTCTCATATGGATTCGACTGTCAAAAGGTATAGGTAGTGTCTAAAACAACTATTGAGTCATCTAAACATAGTAGAAAAGATAATGTAATGGTCTATTTAAAGGGAAAATTGGATTCAAACAGACCCATAAAATATCCATTAGGATGTTAGCATTGATGAACATTAATGCACGTGAGAATTTGCTATACCAGAGAATAAACAAAATAGTTCGGAGAGATGGAAGAAGAATACTCGAGAGAAGCCAGGTGCCCAAATTCTTTATTCCTTGAGCATTTGATTATTATCATAGTTAAAGCATGTCTATCATAAGAGTATTGTTGGTTGAGAATCATTAGCATGTAGAGTCCTTCAAAGATTATCAATCACAACAATGACATCAGCTACTTCCTTGATGGTTTTTCAGGCTACAATCAAGTAGCCATCTTCCCAGAGAATCAACATAAGATTGAGTTTTCCACTAAATGGGGTATCTTTGCATTGAGTGTGATGCCATTTGAACTCACTAATGCACCTGCTACATTTCAAATGCTCATGTGTCATATGTTTAAGGACTTGTTAAGGAATAACTTAGAGGTCTATGTAGATCATATTTG
This sequence comes from Ceratopteris richardii, assembly GCA_020310875.1. NCBI lineage: Eukaryota > Viridiplantae > Streptophyta > Polypodiopsida > Polypodiales > Pteridaceae > Ceratopteris > Ceratopteris richardii. The sequence goes on along the minus strand of CM035416.1, from coordinate 58,477,412 downwards.
CACTCATTCCCACATCACACAATTACACATCCTAGATCTCAGGGAAATCTTTGACAAATGTATTGAATATCAAATCTCCTTGAAACAAAAAAAGTGTGTTTTCATGGTTAGGCAAGGTAAGATTTTTGATCACATAGTATCAAAGAATGGGATCACATTAGATGAGGATAACATAAGAGCCATTATAGAGCTACATAAGCCAAAGAGGTTCAAGGAAGTACAATCTTTCATGGGTGATTGTGGATATTACAAATGCTTTATCCACATGTATGCTATAGTCACAAAGACTCTATACACAATTTTTAGTGGAACGATGAATGTGAGACATCTTTCAATGACCAAAAAAGATGATTGTGCTCAACCCCATCTTGATTATTCCAAATTGAAAAAATCCATACCGTTTTTACATGGATACTTTCAATTTTGTGATTGAATGTGTGCTAGCACAACCTACGTGTAAAGGGAATATTGATGTTCCCATTGCATATGCAAGTAGGCAGGTAAATGTAGCAAAAAGAAATTATACTACCACCACAAGAGAAGGATTAGGCATGGTATATATAGTTGAAAAATTTAGACATTATTTGCTCGTAAATATGATTAAATTTTTTACAAATCATTAGATATTACTTTATTTGGTGAAAAAACCTTGCAACGTAGGCAGATTAGTATGATGGTTTGTCTTACTAATGGAATATGATTTTGAGGTAGTTCTTATGAAGGGTAAGACTCCCCTTAGATCAAATCACCTTTATAGACTTACTTCAATAAAATCACCACAAGGAGTATTCAAAAAACTTCATAATGCCTATTTGTTCAACTTGGAAGTTGTAATTAACTAGGCCAAAGCATTGTGACTATTATAACATTTGGGCCAAAGAACCCCGTGGTTAGAACGAAGGATGAGGAAATTATCTGGTCAGAAAAATACCATATATTGGAATGAAGCATCTACAAGCAAGTGGATGAAGGAATCACAATTTGTGTGTGGACAAAGAAGAGCACAAGAAGTGGTAACAATTAGCACATGAAGGTCCATTATAGCAACAAAATTCATAACACATAACCCTACATAGTTAGAAGTGATTAGGTTTGTATTGACTAATGATGGAAGCACACACCTATAAGAATTTCAAGGATTGTCCAACATGTATTATCAAACCACATGTTGAGTATGCTACATTGTATCAACTATCACTAATGCCGACTTGGAGCTGAAAGAACTTGGAGAAGCTTGTAGAAGGTAGAAAAGTGCGTTTCAAAGTGACGAAGTTTGGTCAAGCCAACCGGCACAAGACCAGCCCTTGAGCTTATGGAGACTCAAATAGACTTTATAGGCATGCTATAAGTGCAAAGAAACACACTATGTACCTTGGAGCATCAGGAGAATGAGTCGATACAAAACAGATAGGTTCGCGGGTCGACTAGCTCAAAAAACTTACTATCTATGGAAGAGACAATGAACTTCAAATGCCCATAGCGACCAGCGTGATTACAATTAGAAAAAATCCTTTTATGGGAGTGATACACATAGAGTTGAGTGTATGGAATGCACAAAAGTATAAGGAATAAGCAAAATATGCTATAGGAATGAATGCGACATTCACCGGTGGTACTTCCTATTTTTCAGGAATACATAGAGATTGACTCCGAGGTAGAAACAGTCCGATTTCTCCCAATTTACTGGACCAAATCCTTTGAAAATGTACAGGCACAAATTAGACACTTATTCCTTTCCAATGCGTTATCTTGCACTCAATTTGGAGCTCTAGAGAGAGAGCAGCAGCCTCTGCAAGGTTACTGTTGGCAAAGAAGATGATGCAGAAAATTGAAGGAGCAAGACAATGATGGTCACAAGTGTATGTATATTGCTTCCATGTAATGTACAAGTGATTTCAAGTCTTTATATAGACTCTAGGAGTGTTCCATGACTTTTACAAGTTGAATTTGAATTCAAATGAAGGTGGGAATGGTTGTTGGAGGGAATCAATTCACTTCCCTACAATCTAGGAAAAGTGAAGATCTAGTTTGATCTACTTTTAGGTGATTTGATTTGCTTGATTGAATGCAATTTCAACCACCACAAATTCATAGGATTTGGGCTCTATATTTCTACCTTTACATGTGTAAAGCTCAAGGCTTTTACAACAGTAAATGAACCGTCGAAAATTTCTCGAAAAAATACAATAAATGAGCATATGAAAAAGAACTCTCCAACGGATATTCTTTCGACGCGATAGCCTTTGATGTAGATCAAATCCACCTCAAGCATAGTGTAAGCTTGATGTTCCAGTCCACCTCAAGCTAAAGTATCCTTGAGTCTTCATTCTCTGATAGGTTGAATACCTGCCATAGCTTTGAATCTACAAAGCTTTATTCCATCAAGTGCCTTTGTCGTCATATCTGCTACTTGCTTTTCAGTTGGAACAAAAGAAATGTCAATCGCCTTTGCCATGAGCTTCTCCGTGATGAAGTGGTAATGGACTTCTATGTGCTTGGTTCTCGCATGGAAAATAGGATTTGCCACTAGATGCATGGAACTTACATTATCTCCAAATATGTGAGGTTTGGAACTCACAAGTCCCAAATCTATATACAATGCTTTTAACCATATTGCCTCTTGAGTTGCTATGGTCAAGCCTCTGTACTCTGCTTCAGTTGAAGATAAACCAACTATTGGTTGCTTCTTGGAACTCCATGACACTAGCTTCAAACCTGCAAATGCTAAGTAACCACATGTACTTTTTCTATCATCCTTAGCTCCTGCCCAATCTGCATCTGAGTAGATTTTGATATCCAAATCTGAAGAGTAAGGATAGAATATACCTTTGTTGATTGTACCTTTGAGATAATTAAGTACTCTCTTAGTCGCATCCATGTGTGGTCTTCTCGGTGAGTGCATGAACTGACTAAGCACTCCCACTCTATATGAGATGTCTGCCCTTGTATGAGTAGCATATATCAAGCTACGTACCAAGCTTTGATACTCTTTAATGTCTTCAATTTTCTCACCTTCATAAACACTAAGTTTATGATTCATCTCCAAAGGTGTACCTGCAAGTTTAGTGTTCTCCATTTTGAACTTGAGAAGAAGATCCTGAATGTATCTTCTTTGAGTCAAATACATTCCTTCATCTGTGTATATCACCTGCATACCTAGGAAATATGTAAGCTCACCTAGGTCACTGATTTTGAACTCCTCTTGCATGTGTCTCTTGATCCTTTGAATGCCATTTAGATCATCACCTGTCACAATAATATCATCTACATATACACATAGATAGATAACCTCATTGTGGTCCCTTTTGATGAATAGAGAAGGATCTGAGCTGCTAGCTTTGAACCCTCGATCTTGAAGATATGTAACCAACCTGTAATTCCAAGCTCTAAGAGCTTGTTTCAATCCATACAATGCTTTCTTAAGTCTGCAAACGTAAGATGGATGATTAGGGTTTTCAAAACCTGGTGGTTGTGACATGTATACCTCTTCACTTATCCAACCATTTAAGAATGCATTTTTCACATCAAGTTGGAGGAGTCTCCAATTCCTTGCAGCAGCTACACTTATCAATGTCTTGATTGTAGTCATCTTTGCAACTGGTGAGAATGTTTCCTCATAGTCTATACCATGAGTTTGTGAGCATCCTTTGGCAACTAATCTTGCCTTGTACCTGCAAACTGATCCATTTGAATTTATTTTAACTTTACATACCCATCTCCAACCAATTACCTTTTGATTCGGCGACATTGGAAACAAATCCCAAGTGTCCATCTCCTTCAATGCATCTATCTCTTCGTTCATGGCCTTTTCCCAATTAGGGTTTCCCTTTGCCGCTTCATAGGTTGAGGGTTCCTCTGAAATAGAGTCTTTTGCCAAGTATATTGAATGCTTCGTAACAAACATGGAATCATATCCATACCTTTCTGGTTGTTTCTTCCCTCTTGCTTACCTTCTAGGTGCTTGTTTTGAGCATTCTCCAACCTCTTGCATCTTTGCTTTGCCTCTTGAATTCCATAGCTTGTAATCCTTTTCTCTTTCATCTTGGTCATCGTCTGTATGATTTCTTGGATCCTAGACCTGTGTATCATGCTTCCTTCCTAATTGATGAGAGTCATAATCAAGATCATATGGTAGTGTTACCTTTTGTTTGTCTTCATCATACCAAGACTTGTGTTGTTCAAACACAACATCTCTACTTGTAGTGAATTGCTTGGTTGAAGGATTGAAGAACCTGTAACCCATCTGAGTTGAATCATATCCAATAAACACTACCTTTGTTGCCCTTTCATCTAGCTTACCTCTTATTTGTGATGGTACATGAACATAAGCTAAACAACCAGAAACCTTGCAATGTCCAAGACTAGGTTTTCTTCCATGCCATGCTTCATAAGGAGTCATACCTTGAAGTGATTTGGATGGTAGTCTATTGACAAGGTACACAACAATTGAAATAGCTTCTGCCCATAGATAATGTGGCAACTTCCTCTCTTCAAGCATTGTTCGGGCTGATCCAACAAATGTCTTGTTTCTCCTCTCTGCAATTCCATTTAGTTGAGGAGAGTACCTGGTAGTCACTTCCCTTTTGATAACTTTGTCTTGTAAGAACTCATCAAACTCTTTGGAGAAGTATTCTCCCCCCCCATCAGATTTGAGCTTCGTTAGTGATCTACCTGTATGATTCTCCACATGTGCAAGATACTTCTTGAAGCAATCAAACACTTCATTCTTACTCTTGATAAAGTATAGAATAGTCCATCTACTATGGTCGTCAATAAATGAGACATAATACCTTGATCCTGCCAATGAAGGTTCTTGACTTGGTCCCCATACATCTGTATGTACTAAGTCCAATAAGTTTTTGTGGATGTAGCCTTTATGGTTGAATGGTTGTCTTTGTGCCTTCCCAATCTGACATGCATCACACCTCTTGATCATGTGTTGCTTTGATATGTTCGGCAGTCCTAGAACACTTTGATCCCTGCATATATCCTTCAAGGTTCTTTCATTCACATGAGCAAGTCTCTTATGCTACACTTCAAGCTCACTTAGGGTTTGAGACCCAAAGTTGAATAGAGCTATGTTCCTAGTTTCTCCTACTTCAAAAGTAAAGAGCCTACCATGCTTCTCACCTCGGGCTATCTTTTTGAATCCTTGACATGGATCTTCCACAAAAGCTCCATGTTGGGTGAACCTAACTTGCAAGCCTTTTTCAACTATTTGGCCTACACTTATTAGGTTTTTAGTGATAGTGGGTACATAGAGAACCTTACTTAGAATGTTTGTCCTGCCATTGGAAGCTTTGACATTACCAATCTTCTCCACATTGTGCTTTGCGTCATCTCCTGTTTGCACTTCATGTCTATGCTTTGGACTTTCCAAATCAGATAGAAGAGCAATGTTGCTTGCAACATGATTCGAACATCCTGAATCTATGTAGAACAAATGATCATCTTCTTTACCTTCTTTGTGGCTTAGATTCATAAGAAGCAATGAGTCTTCATGTGGTTGATCTTCTGAATAATTGTTGTAGTCCCTTCTATTATAGCTTCTATTGTTATTGTTGAAGTTGTGTCCACCTCTGCCTCTATTGCTACCATATCCACCTCTTCCACTTCCTTTCTAGGTCTTCCCATTGAACCAGCAATTCTGAGTGGTGTGGTTGGTCTTATCGCATATGGCACAAGGTTGAACATTTTGCCCTTTGGCTTTGTCTTGCTTTGGTCCTTTCTTCTTCCCTTTCCACTTGCTCTTGCTTGAAAAGTTGGCTTGAGAAGTCTCTTCTTCATCTTCTTCCTTCTTCTTGCCTTTCTGCTTCTTATCCTTTTTATCTGCATATAGAGCACTAGTTGAATTACCATGTTAAGAGTTACCTTCCTTTATGCTATTGTTGGCTTTTTGATTGAAGAGTTGTCGAAGAAAGATGTTGAAGTCTAGAGTTTGCACGTCCATGATGAGATCATAAGCCATCGTGAAGGATTGCCATTTCTTATCACTTTGAATGACGTTGAGAATTTGCCACATGATGACCTCTTCTTCAATCAGCTCTCCAATGGATGCTAACTGATCCGCAACCTCCTTAACCTTGGTAACAAACTCTGTGATGGTTTGTTTAGGTGTCTTCTCATTTGGTTGAACTCGTTCCAAAGATGATTCTTTCTTGCTTTGGTACTAGTAGAAAAGAAAGTCTCCAGGGCATCCCAAGTCTCTAATATGTGGTAATGGAAAGTGAGAGATAGAGTTTAGTATGTACGACCTTGCATCCTCTAATATGTGGTAATGGAAAGTGAGAGATAGAGTTTAGTATGTACGACCTTGCTTGAGCATCCCTTGCGCACCAAAGTGTGAGTTTATCTCTCTCCTCTTGTGTAGGTCCTCCTTTGGATCTTGGAATAGGCATAGCTTCATCACCTGCTACAATTCCATAAAGATTTCTACCTTGCAAATAGGCCTCCATTCTGATTTGCCAAGCCGCGTAGTTGTGTCGATCAAGATTCTCGAGCATTGAGGGAAAGTCGTCACCCATCTTGATCTAGCTTTGGATACCACTGAAAGAACTTGGAGAAGCTTGTAGAAGGTAGAAAAGTATGTTTCGAAGCGACGAAGTTTGGTCAAGCCAACCGGCACAAGACCAGACCTTGAGCTTATGGAGACTCAAATAGATCTTATAGGCATGCTATAAGTGCAAAGAAACACACTATGTACCTTGGAGAATCAAGGAGAGTGAGTCGATACAAAAGAGATAGGTTCGCTGCTCGACTAGCTCAAAAAACTTACTATCTATGGAACAGACAATGAACTTCAAATGCCCATAGCAACCAGCGTGATTACAATCAGAAAAAATCCTTTTTTGGGAGTGATACACATAGGGTTGAGTGTATGGAATGCACAAAAGTATAAAGAATAATCAAAATATGCTATAGGAATGAATGTGACATTCACTATGGTACTTCCTATTTTTCAAGAATACGTAGAGATTGACCCCGAGGCCAAACAACTCAGATTTCTCCCAATCTATTGAACCAAATGCTTTGAAAATTTACAGGCACAAACTAAACCCATACCTTTCTAATGAGTCATCTTGCACTCAATTTGGAGCTCTGGAGAGAGAGCAACAACCTCTGCAAGATTACTGTTGGCAAAGAAGATGATGCAAAAAATTGAAGGAGAAAGACAATGATGGTCACAAGTGTATGTATATTGCTTCCATGTAATGTACAAGTGATTTCAAGTCTTTATATAGACTATAGGAGTGTTCCACGACTTTTACAAGTTGAATTTTAATTCAAATGAAGGTGGGAATGGTTGTTGGAGGGAATCAATTCACTTCCCTACAATCTAGGAAAAGAGAAGATCTAGTTTGATCTACTTTTAGGTGATTTGATTTGCTTGATTGAATGAAACTTCAACCACCACAAATTCATGGGATTTGGGCTCTATATTTCTACCTTTACATGTGTAAAGCTCAAGGATTTTACAACGGTAAATGATCCATCGAAAATTTCTCAAAAAAATACAATAAATGAGCATATGAAAAAGAACTCTCCAACGGATATTCTTTCGACGCGATAGCCTTTGATGTAGATCAAATCCACCTCAAGTATAGTGTAAGCTTGATGTTCCAACAAGAGCAATCCTATGAGGGAATTTTTAAGGATAAAGAAATTCCCTCAAGATATGAATTTGGAGAGGCCAAGAAGTCTACAGGAGGAGGCTCAAAACTAGAAACTCATTCAAGATAATCTATATAGGCATGAATGTGATATATATGTAAGACTATGTGTCCTTTGAGAGCAAATACTTGACAATCTTTAGAAACTACACACCAAGGTGTGGTATGAGGACACTTTAGACCGGATTGAGTGATCAAGGCTATCTTATTCTCATGACTTTGATAGCCTACTCTTGATATGGATGCACATACTTATGTGAAGAGGTGTGATACATGTCAAAGAACTCAATATCCAATTTTCATTGTAGAGATGCCACTAAGGGCCATGACGGGAGGACATGCATTCTCTTCCAGCAAGAGTTCGATGCAAAGCATTGAATTGGTGTGTTTTTAGATACTTTTTCAACACAAAAACTGGCCATGATTTCATGTATATTGTGAGAGGTACTTGTCCCGTGAGATTCGATGATAGGCATTGACTTTATGCTGAAACTTGATGCAAGCATCAGATTGCTCCAACAACCACATGATAACAAGCTAAACCAACATATGATGCATAAGGAAGAAGAAAGTAACTTATTAGCTCAAACTCGATGCCAAGCATCGAGTTGCTTAGAAAACTTGGAATTTTGAAGTCATTCCCACAGTAGGCAAAACATGAAGATGGAGGAAAGAGTCTCATACAGAGTTAATTAGTTCTTCTCATAGCTATGAAAACTCAAAAGTTTACATGTGCTTTCTCACTCAATAAAGCCTGACTATACTCTGTCATACAAAATCTCTTTTTCTCTCTTTCTCAATCTCACTCTCTATCTCCACCACTTCTATTAATACAAACTAACTTATATAGATTTTCTCAATCTCGTGACTTTTGAAAATTCTAGAACTAAAGTTATGTCTAACTGTACAAATATAGTACATGTGTGAAATTGTCCCTTCACATAGGCATGTGCTTTCTTCTTAGAATTTGACCTTCAAATTTATGTCCAATTTATGATTGATTCTTCAACAACTCCCCCTCAATCACTAATTGATATTCTCTATTCTTCATATCTTCTTCTTTTTCTTTTACTCTTGGCATGCTTTTGAATCTGCTGGTCTTCACACCATCCAAGCTCTTTGTCATTATATCTATGATTTGATCCTTTGTAAAAATGTACTCCACTTCAATTTATTTCTCCATTACTTTTCTCTCAAAAAATGATATTGTATCTCTATGTGTTTTGTTCTTTCATGAAATACTGGATTTCCTGCAAGATAAAGTGAGCTCATGTTATCTCCATATATTGTAGGTATACCTTGATTAATGCCCAAGCTATTAAATAATGTCTGCATTGATATGACCTCCTTAGCTGCTTCTACAAGTCCTTTGTACTCAGCTTCAATTGATGATAATGCTACTCTATGTTGTTTCTTTGAACACCAACTTACAAGCATATCACCAATGTATATCATGTAGCCATGAGTTGATCTTCTATCATCTTGATTACTTGCCCAATCTGAGTCACTATAGGCTCTCAACTTCAAATTTGAAGTAAAAAGATAATATAATCCTTACTTTATAGTTCCTTTGATATATTTAAGAACTCTTTGACCTGCAATCCAATGTGGATCCTTTGAAAAATGCATGAATTGTCACAAAACGCCCACTACATACTAAGATCAGGTCTTGTTAGTGTAGCATAAATCAAACTACCCACAAGAGATTGATACTTTCTCATATCTTTGTATTCTGCACCATCATATTTACTGAGCTTGTGATTAACTTCAATTGGAGTTAAAGCTTCTCTCCAATTTTCCATACCAAACTTCTTCAATAGGTTTAGAAGATATATTTCTTGTGATACATATATGACATGATCTGTATAAGTGACTTCCATTCCAAGAAAGTATGATAACTTTCCTAGATCACTGATCTTGAACTCTTTCTCAATTAATCTCTTTACCTCCTTAAGTCCTTCCTCTGAAGTACCTGTGATTATAACGTCATCTACATAAATACAAATGTAGATTATACCTTCATATGTTCTTCTGATGAGTAGACTTGGATCTACTTTTCAACTTTGATATCCAAGTTCATGAAGATACTTCACCAGTCTATAGTTCCATGCTCCTCGAGCTTGATTCAATCCATAGAGTGCTCTTCTCAATCTGCAAACAAAATTTGGATACCTAGAATCTGTCAACCCTTGAGGTTGCTCCATGTATACCTCATCTGATATGTATCCATTAAAAATTCATTCTTTATATCCAAATGACTCGGAGTCCATCCTTTTGAAGCTTGCAATAGTAGTAATTGTCCTTGTAGTTGGCATGTTAGCCACAAGACGAAATGTCTCATCATAATCTATGCCATAGATTTGAGCATAGCCTTTCACCACCAATCTAGCTTTGTATCTGGTTATACTGCCATCTACAAGCTTCTTCACTTTATAAACCCATTTATTTCCAATTACCTTCTTACCATTTGGTTTAGGAACAAGTTCCCATGTCTTGTTCTGCTCTAGTGCATTGAATTCTTCCTGCATTGCTTCTTCCCATTGCGTCTTACCTTTTGCTTCATCATAGTTCTGAGGTTCTTCATCATGTCTGACCATATATGCATAGTTCTTTTGAGCTATATAAGAGGTATTATTGTAAGAGGTTGCCTTCTTGTCCTACTTGACCTCCTTGGTTCACATTCTTCATGTGTGTCTAAATACACCTCTTCATCAAATATAGGAGCTTCTTCATTTCTTCTTGTTAATCAACTTCTAGATGTACTTGCTTGCATATACTCTTCATCTCCATTCACCTGCACACTTGATTTTCCTTTCTCACATCTTCTTACCTCTTCTTGAGATTCTTCAGCTATATGACTTTAATTTTCCCAACTTTTTTGTTCATCAAATGTAATATCTCCAGAAACAAGTAATTATTTGGTTAAACGATTCCACAACCTGTAACCAATGGACACATGTTTTTCTTCCTTTGGTTCAAGTTTATGTGCAAGTTGGGATGGCACATAAGCATATGCAATTGATCCAAACACTTAACAATGCTCTAGTGTTGGTTTCTTACCCCAGCGAGCTTCATATGGAGTCATTCCATTTAGAGTTGTACATGGTAATCTATTCACAAGATAGGTAGCTGTATTTACAGCCTTAGCCCAAAGATAATTTGGAAAATTTTTCTCCTTCAGCATAGCTCTAGCAAACACAACCGAAATCCTATTTCTTTCTGCGACACCATTTTTTTGTGGTGTATACCTATAGGTTATTTCTCTCTTATTACGTGCATTCCAAAGATAATCATTCAACTCTTGGGAGAAGTATTCTCCCCCTCCATTAGACCTCAGTCTCTTAAGCTTTTGACATGTGAATCTCTCTACATATGCATGAAAATGCTTGAAAGCTCCAAAATCATGTGAGAGATCAAGTTATGTGATCACTCCTTCACCATGTGTGATTAAAGCTTGAACAATGTTTCCTTGCACTCTTAAAGTAAAGAGTGTACCTTCTTTCTTAGCACTGACAGTTTGGTTATATACATTCTCTGGATCTTCAACAAATACTCCTTCATTTGTAAACTTGACTTGAAAACCTTTTTCAACAATATGTCCCACACTAAACAAGTTTTTGGGTATTGTGCGAACATACAAAACATTGGTTAGCCAATCTCCTCTAGTCTTGCATTTCACTTTTCCAGATGAATGTACACTATGCCTTCTATTATCACCTGTTTGAACTCTATGACTAGAAATTCCTATTTCCAATTTTGACATCAATTCTATGTTTCTTAACAAATGATTAGAACATCTAGAGTCAATGTAAAATACCTTTAGATCTTCTTTATCTGATGTGCTGATTGAATTCATCATCAATGATGTATGACTTTCATTCTGTGTGTTATTTGCATAATTGTAGTAGGTGGTGTTGTAGGATTGATTCTATCTCCAACATCTTCCTCCACCTCTACCATAGCCTCCTCTTTGATTTTGTTTACCTCTCTCAGAATAACTTTGATATCTACCACCTTTGCCTTCGCTATTGCTCTTTTGATTTTGATTTGATCCTTGCTGATTATGCCAATAGTCATGAGCCAAATGATTACTCAATCCACAGATACAACAAGCCTTCTTGTTGTTATTCTAACTACCTTTTCCTCTTCCAAAACCTCTTTCTCTTCCTCTACCAGTGCTTATACCTCTTGCATAATAAACTTGAGAACTTGATTCCTCTTCATTCTTTGCTTTACCTTTATCTCGTTTCTTCTTGTTCTTCATGTACATTGCAAAACTTTGTCCTTTATCTCCATCTCACTTCAAGTCTTTCTCAAATGTGAGCATCAAACCAAGCAATTGATTCAAATCTGGAACATAATGATTCAAAGAAAGTTCTCTTGCCAAGGAAAAAGGTTTCCACCTTTCATCTCCTCTCAAACCTGCAAGCAATTGAGCAATCAATTTGTGATCTTCAATAAGCAATCAATTTGTGATCTTCAATATCTTCATCTATGGATCCAAGACTATCTGCTAGATCCTTCATCTGAGTGACATAATCACTAGTACTTTGACTTGGCTTCTTCTTGAATGTTGGTAAACACTCACAGTAGAGTTGCTTTCCTTGCTTTGGTAGTACTTTGGAAATGATATTCCAATGCATTCCATATACCTTCAGTTGATTCCAATCCTCTGATGTATGGTAGCAAATGATCTGAAATTGTATTATAGATGTAGGCCTTTGCACTTGCATCCTTCTTAATCTTTCGTTGGTTGGCTTTCATCTTCAAATATTGGCTTCTCTTCTTCACCTATTATGTACACCATGAGATCCTTACTCATACGTAAGGCTTTCATTCTCATTATCCATGCAGGATAATTATCTCTATCCAGTTTCTCAATGGAGATATGATCTATCATAATTTTTTGCTTTTGCTTCAACCTGTGAGTTTAACGGATAAAGAATAATACCTTTTAGAGTTCATTGTGTATTAATGTACTTTTGAAGTAATCTTTTGATGCATTGTGTCTTTGAATGCTTCAACTTTCAAACTTTAATGAAAACTTTCAAAAATTTCTCGTACCTTTGACACCTTCTTCTCTCTTGGACCTTTCTGATTTGATACCACTTTTTAGTGCATGAAACATCACAAGAAATGAATTAATGTGACACTAGACAACCTCTATGGTCACCAGTAATTCAATACTTCTTCAAACTTTGAGAAATGATTGCTTAAACTAAGAACTTTTCTTCTATAGAATCTTCTAGTCAATAAAATAATGTACCTTCAATTTTTTGCTCATTTCTCTTAACAAAAAATATTATTTTCCCAAGAACTTTTGGTGGATGAAGATAGAAGAGAATATCTTTCCAAAAAGCTATTTCTTGCTAACAATTTTCCACTACACACCAACTTATGGCCTTCACAAGATGAGCCTATATGAGCTGCTAAAACTAGAGATCTTGCCTCTTTTATTAAAAGCACTGGTCTAAATATAGAAGTTTCAACTTGGCATCGACTTGCAATAAGAATTTGATGGGAGGCATCGAATTGGTGTGTCTTAAACTACTTTTTCAGCACAGAAATTGACCATGATTTCATGTATTTTTTTAAAGGTAATTATCCACCGAGATTCGATGCCAGGCATCAAATTTATACTAAATCTCAATGTCAAGCATTGGATTGATCCAACAACCTCATGATTTTAACAAGATAAACCAACATATGATGCACAAGGAAGGAGAAAGTAACTTATCAGCTCAAACTCGAAGCTAGGCATTGAGTTGCTTGGAAAACATGAACTCTTGAAGTCATTTCTACAATAGGAGAGAGTCTCCTACATAGAACTTTAATTAGTTCTTCTCATAGCTATGAAAACTTAGAAGTTGATAGGTGCTTTCTCACTTAGAGAAGCCTGACTATACTTAGTCATACAAAATCTCTTTTTCTCTCTTTCTCATTCTCTCACTGTCTCACTCTCTTTCCCCACCATGTCTGTAAATACAAACTAAATTATATAGATTTTCTCAATCTCATGACTTTTGAAAATTCCTCAACTAAAGTTATGTCTAACTTTACAAATATATTACATCTGTGAAATTGTCCCTTCACATAGGCATGTATTTTTCTTCTTAGACTTTGACCTTCAACTTTATGTCCAATTTTCGATTGGTTCTTCAACAAATGCGTAGAAGTGAGAGTGACTAGCAAGAATGATGTGCAAACCATAGCTAATTTCTTGTTTGAAAATGTATTCACAAGATATGAATCACCTATAGAACTAGTAAAAACATCATGGAACCCACTTCTTGGGCGAGCTCATTCAATATCATTTACAACATTTCATGGTCATTCAAAAGAAGCCAGCTCCCTATCTCCCACACACAAATGGATAGGTCGAGGGCACAAATATGATCCTATGTATTGTATTGACAAAGCTTGTAAATAATAAAAGTTCTAATTGGGATAAACAACTTCATCATGCTATCTGGGTGTATGGAGTTTCCTATGAAATCATAGTCAATGCATCTCCTTGTTAGATTGTATTTGGCCAAAATGTTGTGCTTCCATTAGATTTCTTGATACCCACACTAAAGGTTGCACAACAACATGAGTGGACAAGGCAAGAGCTAACATCCAAGATCTATGAATTAGAGCAATTAGGTGATACTAGACTTAGAGCAACAACATGTATATATGCATAAAAAAAGCAACAAAAGCATACTTTGATGCCCACATGAAGGATAATGGCTTGAAAGTTGGAGATTTAGTTTTTGTTTACACATTGAAGCAACATGCACATAAAATAGAGAAACGTGGCTATGTACCCATGATGATCAAAGGAATATCAAGTAGTGGAGCTATCTGATTAGAGACTTTAGAAGGAGATATATTGCCAAACTTTATCAATAGATAGAGATTGAACTCTACCAAGAGACTTTGACATAAGAGATGCTAAGTTGACTCAATATGCCTAAGGAACGTAAAGAAGAAGAGAGCAAAATATGAGAAGAAGCACAAAAAGAAGCTTTAGAATGGATTCAAAAAATAAAGTTGAGAAGATAAGGCATAGAATATTCCAGGAACAAAGATTATGCTTCTAACTCAAAAGCACCATCATACCACAAGGATATGTGGCAAGCTAAGAGATATGCCTCCCCTAGCATCAGTGATTGACATTGTCGAGATGAAATCTCTTGAGGATTATCTATCAAAAATTTTTAAATTTTATTTTTTTATTTTGTTTCCTTCTTTGTTGATTAAGAGTTGATACAATGTAACTGATAAACTAAAGATTGAGTATCTATACGGAGACGAAGAAGACCAAAGATGTATATACATTTTGTGTCTATGATGAGAAACATTTCTATTGAATGAATTCAGTGAGCCATGTGTGAGTGCAATAGAAACTATTTTGACATAAGAAAACCATAAGACCCTAACCCTTAATTGTAACATTAGTCACCTTAGGAGCCTTTAAGACCTTGGAACCCTAATTGGTTAGTAATCTAGCCCATCAAAATCACCATGCGTATGTTCAAAAATCCTGAAAAGCCTTGTCAAATTTTCCCTAATGAGAAATCCTAGAACCCTTGACTTTAGAAAACCAACTTTAAACCCTTCGAAAACTAACTATAAACCCAAGGAAACCAATTTCAAACCTTAGAAACCCTTGTTTTTAAATCCTTAATGTATATATTTGACCAATGATTAGGGGTGTTGGAAAACTTAGCCATAAGAAACCCTAGGTATTCTAATGCGAAGCTCTAGTTAGAAACCTAAGGAGCCCCTTTTTTCCAAACTTAACCCTTAATTTAATTAAGTTCTTTGTATATACATGCGTAATAAAGAAGAACCTTAATCCTAACAATAAAAAGAAGATAAAAAGAAAATAAGAAAATAAAAAGGAAAGACTAAAAATAAAAAGGAGCAAAATCAAAATAGAAAACAAGGAATAGATTGTTCAAATCTATAAAACAAGAAAAAGAATATTTGTACGATTGGAAGCCCCTAAGATCTACAATAATAGAATGGAATAAAAAACGAAGATTAAGAAATTCATGTGTGTCAATGCATACAAAACTTCCATTTCTGAAAACTGAACCTTGGAATCCTTGTATATTTTCTTATGGGACTGAGTACAATCGTTGCCCCATAACACTAATACCAACTTCTTTCTATCATATAAGAAGATTCTTTTATGATTTGGGAATGATACCTCAATATGTTAATTGTTTTGCATGTATTATGTCGTAGCCTGTAATCGATTGATTACTATAGACCTCTGCATGTCACAAAGATTTATGAATGAAGTCTTTGTGTAATAAAGTGATAGGTAGGAGATGGTTGAACCACACCCTTGATAGTAGGAGATGGTTGAACTAAACCATAAGAGAGAGGATTAGGAAGTAATCCTCAACCATGGTTTTTGGGGCAAGTGGTTAGCCCATCACATTCCTAACCAAGAGGTTGTGAGTTTAATTCCTTACATTGGTATCAAAGCCTAGGAACTAGGCTTGGGAAAGGTGGAATGACCCAATGCCCTCTAAAAAAGGCGCTTGGGCACTCTATCATGTGAAAGGGTAGGAATTCAGAAGGCGGCACT
The DNA here is from genome assembly GCA_020310875.1 of Ceratopteris richardii. Taxonomy (NCBI): domain Eukaryota; kingdom Viridiplantae; phylum Streptophyta; class Polypodiopsida; order Polypodiales; family Pteridaceae; genus Ceratopteris; species Ceratopteris richardii. The sequence continues at coordinate 58,461,155 of CM035416.1, read as the reverse complement.
TTGAGAACTCTATCCAAGAGAGATTTGGGTGTATCTCTCAATCTGTAGGTCGGATTGAGGCCTATAATATACCGTTGGAAAGATCTCCAAATGAGCTTTCCAAATCTAATGAGCTAGATTGGAAGTGTGAAGTCCTTGGGAAACCTTGGGTGGCACTTGATTGAGTGTTCAAGATACCAAACATGGGTGAGAACAAGGTTCAAGATACTAAGGTTGAGAATAGGGTTCAAGACACCAAGGTTGCGAACAAGGTTCAAGAAACTATGCGAGGTTGAGGACATCAGTTCAAGGGTACCAAGGGAGTTCCGGAATGGATCACCAAGGCTAGAGGGATAATGAGTAGATCATTGAGGGCAATGATTAACTAAGGGGGAAGAATGTAATAAAGTGATAGGTAGGAGATGGTTGCACCACACCCTAAGAGAGAGGATTAGGAAGTAATCCTCAACCATGGCTTTTGGGGCAAGTGGTTAGCCCATCACATTCCTAACCAAGAGGTTATCTCTGTCTATCATAGAGATTGATGATTGGAGCCCTTGCCTATCCTAGAGATTAATGTAGCCCTATATCTATCACAGAGATCGACAAGTATGAAATTTAAGAAGAAAGTTAAATAATTATGTCAATGTATTCTATTTGGGATGTCAATTTTTAGTTATTATTATGTATATTTATTATTTCATGCATATCATATCTTGCATTTCATTATGTTTTGGGTGATTAAAAGAAGATTTTAAGTTACAATAAGAAGTGAATAGAAATGCTAGTAAAGGTATGTGCACTTTAGAGAGTAGGTTGAGATGCCATATAGATGCTATGAAGACCTCGATAGGACATTCTTAGTAGAATCCCTTGGTAAAATGAAGGCCTTATTTTATATAGATAGGCTATGTTATGTTTTCGAAAACACTTAGGAAGTCAAATCCTCACTTATTCTAGTGCATATCTCTAGATCTTCAACTCTATTTAGAGATTAGGCCTTTTCTCTTTAACAAAAAGGTTGCAAAGATCTTTCATTGTATCATATTTTCAGACATTTATGCTTTCTTTTGCCCTAAAAAAGAAAAACTTAAGAAAAATAAAGAACTAGTACATTAAGGGTTGCTAAAATGTGAAAAAGGAAAGAAAAATAAAGAAAAATAAAAAGATTTAAAAAAATAGTATTCATGACTTTGATGTGGTCTCAAACCCCTTATAAAAATTATTATGCGGGTTACACGAGATGGAACTATGCAATATTGAAGCTAGCAGTATTTTCTCATAGGTGTATAGGAGCAAAGCATGAGAACATATATATGAAATAAGAATGGGCTTTGCAACAAGTGGATGGAAAATATTTTTACAGGAAAGTTAAAATGATTCCTATAGTGGTAATTTGACTTATTTTTGAAGGTAGTGTAATTTTGAAGGTAGTGTGCTGGCCAAATGAGTTTTCAATCATAACTTAGGTAATCTAAAGTCTTCTTCATTTTTATTAGAATGTGCATTTGCATATGAAAATCATGTTTTGGATTTCGAAAAGAAAAACATTAAAATAAAAGTTAAAAATAATTTCAAAAGAATCCTAACGCACTTCTATTTTACTTTGTAGGTTGGCCCATGACGTGAAATTTTGGTGGTGGTGAATGTTGGAGAGCTTTCCTGTAGTGTTTCCTCAATCATAGTCTATCCTTAATCACAATCTTCTAATCACTCAAGAATAGTGGAAGATAGAAAAATAGAACTTTCATAAGATAAGGGAAAAATTTAGTGCATAAGAGTAGAAAAGATATGACTGAGAGAAAGAGAAAATATGATATTATAGATATGAATCAATTGATACAAAAGCTTTAGAAAATAGCATCTTGACTCTTGTAATTGCACATGACAACACGTGTTTTAAAATCAGTTGTTTAAGTAAGATAACATGAAATACATGATGCACATCTTAATGTTTACATAGTTCGAACAAATAAGCAAGAGATATAATCTTTTTCAAAACCTTAAAAGAACCTGTATATCAAGGAGAAAGTCTATGATCTTTCCCTAGAAACAAGTTAGATTGATGAGGATTGACATTAAGAAATACCATGTCATCTATTTGAAATTAAAGTGGCCTTTTCTTCAATCATAGAATTTCTTTTCTTTTATGAGCTTCTTTTGAAGTTTCACAAGTTCCTCATCCAATTTCTCAAGCATTTCTTTAAATACTTATACTTTATTTGGAGAACCCAAAAACGAAGTTGGCATCAAATAATTATAACCATACATAGCCTCAAACGAGGTCATTTTTATAGATGCATGCCATGCACTATTTTATGCAAACATGACTAAGGGCAAATGTTCGCTCCAATTATCCTTCTTTTCATTCATATACATATGCAACATATCTTCCATGTCTGTCTCCCCATTGGTTTGTGGATGGAAAGTTGTACTCATACAAACTTGAGTTCCAATCGATTCAAATGTTTCTCTCCAAAAGTTTGATGTGAACCTAGCGTCTCTATCCAAAATTATGCTTTAAGCTATTCCATGCAATCAGAATATTTCTTTTCCAAATAGTCTTGCAACATTCAAGGCAACATCAATCTTTTTCATAGGGAAGAAATGTGCCATCTTGGTAAGTTGATCAACTACCACAAATATAATATCATTTTTCCTTCTTTTCATACGCAATTTAGTGATAAAGTCCATAGAGATATACTCACGCTTCTGATTTGGAACATCCAAAGGTTGAAGAATTTGAGGCATTCTCTTCAACTCAGATTTCACCTCTTGGCACTTTAACCATTCACTAACATATTTTATAATATCTTGCTTCATACATGGCCAAAAGTAAGAATACTTTCTTTTAACATAGGTCCTTGAATAACTTGGATGTAGAGAAAAGTGTGCATCATGACAATCACGTAATATTTGAGCTTTCAATGGAGACTCACAAGATATGCATAATCGGTTGTTACAAAATAAAGACCCATTATGCAAATGAATTTTATTTTGATACATCAATCATCTATTTGCATGCAAAATATTCAAGATAGGTGCATAAAAAGAGTCTTTTTTGTGTTCTTCTTGAATTTGATTTAGGAAATCAGAATTTATTATAGAAAGGAGATTACACAAAGGTCTCCATCTCAATGCCTCAATGACCTTATTTTCCTTACCAACCAAATACCTAATGTCAAAATCATATTGCTTAATAATTCAATCCAATGCTTTTGACTATTTCTAAGAAATGGTTGTCTGAAAAATGTATTTTAGAATTTGATGATCTTTTTTCAACTCAAACTTAATCCCTAACAATAGATGTCTCCAATGCTTAAGTGCATGTGCAACAACAAGCATTTCTATATCATGAGTAGGATAATTAATTTCATTTTTTCTTTAATTTTTTGGACTCATATGCAACCACCCTACCATCCTATGAAAGAACACATCCTATTTGCCTTGCTTTACATGGAACCATAAAATGCTTTCCCATTTCTCATATTTTCAAAACATAATTTTCAACGACTTTTTATTTGAATGATTCAAATGATTTTTTATAGGCATCACTCCACACCAATCTTGCATTCTTTTTAGTCAACTTTGTGAGGGCATTATCTATCTTAGAGAAATCTTTATATGTGATCTTTCATATTACATCAATCCTAGAAAACTTCTAACATCCTTCGTATTTTAGGAATTGTCCAATCAACTATTGTCTTTACTTTATCTTTATCTATATGAATTCTCCTTTGGATATTATTCTTCCTAGATACAATTTATCCTTAACAAAGATACACTTACTCTTTTTTCCATACAATTTGTGTTATCTAAGAGTTTGCAAAGTTTTCTTGAGATATACATCATGCTCACAATCCCCTTTAGATGATACAAATATCTCATCAAACGAATACTAAGAAGAGCTCATCTATGAATCATGAAACATATTATGCATCAAGCACATGAATGTGGTAGGAGTGTTCATTAATCCAAAATGTAAAACTATAAATTTGTAGTGACCATATCATGTTGAAAATGTTGTCTTAGGTATATCTTCTATTTTGATCCTAATTTGGTGATATCCAGATCTTAAGTCAATCTTAGTGAATATAGTCACTCCACTTAATTGACCTAGTAAGTGATCTATGTGAGAGAGTGGATACTTATTTTCAAATGTTCATTTATTCAACCCCCTATAGCCAATGCATAATCTATAAGAGCCATCTTTCTTCTTCTGAAATAAAATAGGTACTCCCCAAGGTGAAATACTCGATCTTATCAAGCCTTTCATAAAAAGATAATCTAATAACTTTCATCATTGTCGTCCTCATGTTGATTGTTCATATACACTACAAATGTTCTACATCCATCACGTATATGCAAAAACGAGAATATTCTTAGGATTATGTGCATCACGTATAATGCAAATATATTCATTGTTTAGCATTAAAGTGATTATTCTTTGTTCAAAATCAATTATTGCAGGATTTTGAACTAACTAGTCCTTACCTATAATTGCATCACTCTATCTCATTTCAAACACATGGAAAATTCCACAAAAGACAAAGGAGAAATGTTAAATGCAAGGTTTTCAGTGTATCCTTTTGTATATTGTAGTTGCCCATTGGCCATTTCTATAGGTCTTCTTATCTGCATTTTTAGGGGTATCGCTAAATTCTGTACCAATTTCAAAGATAGAAAACAATGTGTACTACTTGAATCAATAAAAAATCTGATTCTATGCATAGAAATCATACCCGTAATGGTAAGTATAAAAGCCTTTGGAAAAGAATCAGCATGTAACATAAAGTAGAGTTAGGGACCTTACTTCCATCATCTGCTTTCTCAATTATTGTACCTTCCTCGATGGATTTTATTGCCTTTGATTGTGCAAATTGAAAGGTTGCCTTGTTGGGGCATGCATATGTTTGATGCCCTTGCTTCCTGCAATTAAAACCCAGACCAAGCCTTTTCCTACTCAATAAAATCATGCTCTTGCTACCAATGAATGGCTTGATACCTCCTTTGATCTTCTAGTTGAGTAGGATTCTTGCATATGCATACACACATACACAATGCATATGCATACACAATGCATATGCATACACACATGCATATGCATACACACATGCATATGCATACACACATGCATATGCATACACACATGCATATGCATACAAACATGCATATGCATACACACATGCATATGCATACACACATGCATATGCATAAAAACATGCATATGCATACACACATGCATATGCATACACACATGCATATGCATACACACATGCATATGCATACACACATGCATATGCATACACACAATGCATATGCATACACACATGCATATGCATACAAACATACACACATACACACATACACACATGCATATGCGTACACACATGCATATGCATACACACATGCATATGCATACACACATGCATATGCATACACACATGCATATGCATACACACATGCATATGCATACACACATGCATATGCATACACACATGCATATGCATACAAACATGCATATGCATACACACATACACGATGCATATGCATACAAACATGAATATGCATACACACATTGGATTAGATGGGATCTTAACATTGGATCAGATGGGATCTTCACGTACACCTTGGGGAGTGCATGACCATGACGACTCCAAAATATATCACATACATAATGGAGCTCCAGTCATGGATGCAGCCGAAAAGTTGTGAAGAGATGGATAGGTATGTGCTTGAAGATGAAGAGGTGTTGCAAAATCCTTGATCTACACTAGCCAAATGAACTCTAGGAGTATATAGTGGGCCGTTTTAGCTTGCCAATGGATGTATTCGACACCCTATGTAACTTGGAAGATCACTCTCAAAAAGATAGATCAAAACAGATAAGTTGGAGTTAGCTCAGAGGTGAAAAACTTGCTATTCTTGGTTCATACATCTGTCCAATGTTTTGCATAATTCTCTGAGCACAGCAGCAATTAGCTTAATTCCTCTTGGGGAAGTCTAGTTAACTTAAAGAGCTAACTTTCAAGAGTAATCTCATCAAAAATAATAAACTACACACTGAGAATGAGTTTTAACAAGTGATGGCAGTTGCTATAGTTTGAGACCAGTGAGCAGAAAAATGAGCATAACTCCAAATGTAGGAATCCAATGATTATGAAAATTTGTATGGTTATAGTAGACAGTAATTTGAATCCAATAAGCTTGAAATCATTGAATTTGGATAAGTAACCATTGAGAAATGGCTCTGACAATGTGAGTGAAAAAGTCGGGTATCAAGTTAAATCACTAAAAATGATGCACCAAGCTCAGAGAAACCATCTCTGCAATTTGACTGAGAAAATGATACATATGTGTGCCTTGTAATCACACCTTGATATGGCATAAAGTTCAGCTCTTGGAGGTCTTCACATAGGTCTCTCTAACCACAACTAAAACTTCCATCTATTTATAATTGAGTTTGGGAGGCTAACTTCCTTGAATCAGTCTCCAATCAATCAATGATTGATTTGATTCTCTACCTACCACAAATCACGAATTCATGGCTCCGCTTTCCCTTTTTGATCAAGTGGAATCAACCACTTAATATTCTTTCACTTTTACATTAAGTAAACACTTCAAAAGTTACAAGAGGTAGTTCACAAGTGAACTTTACATAGTTTTAATTTTAAGGCTTCTTCTATGACTTTGTGGGACTCAAGCCAATACTTAGGCTTGTCATAGACTTGCTCCAAGAGCTCCCCCTCAAGCCAGGTATGTTTGAGGTCTTCAATCTTCCAAGATTACCTGCAAACCAATCATAGCCTTGAATTTGCAAAGCTTTGTACCATCCAATGCTTTGGTTAGAATATCTGCACATTGTTGATGAGTGGACACATATGATATTTGAATCTCTTTGCTTAGAACCTTCTCTCGTACATAGTGATAATGAACTTCAATATGTTTAGTCCTTGCATGAAAAATAGGATTAGCAGCCAAATGAATAGAACTCATATTGTCACAAAAAATAGTTGGAGTTCCAAACTGCAATCCAAGATCTTTGAATAATGTCTTCATCCACATAGCTTCTTGTGTAGCTATGGCAAGACCTCTATATTCAGCTTCAGTAGAAGAGAGAGCAACTATGGGTTACTTCTTGGATGACCATGAAATAAGCTTTGAACCTGAAAAGGTAAGATAACCTGAAGTGCTCCTTCTATCTTCCTTGGAGCCAGCCCAATCTGCATCAAAAAATAGCTTCAAACCTAAATCACATACATAAGGATAATAAAGTCCGTCATTTATGGTTCCTTTGAGATACTTGAGAATCCTTTTGGCAGCATCCATATGTGGTTTCCTTGGTGTGTGCATAAATTGGCTTAGCACACTCACATTGTAACATATACCTACTCTTGTCAATGTGGCATAGTTGAGACTACCCACTAGAATTTGATATGATGTGATGTCCTCTATGAGTTCACCTTCATGTGAGCTCAATTTGTGATTGACCTCCATTGGAGTACTTGCAATCTTACAATCTTGCATCTTGAATTTTGCCAACATGTCCTTAATGTACTTTATTTGAGTGAGAAACAAACCATGATCTTTGTAGACAACTTCCAAACCTAGGAAGTAGGTAAGAGAACCCAAATCACTTATCTTGAACTCTTCTCTCATCTGATCTTTGATCTTCTTCATACCATCTGCATCATTTCCTGTCAATATAATATCATCTACATATACACATAGGTAGATGATCTCTGAATTACTCTTTTTAATAAAGAGTGAAGGATCTGCCTTGCTTGGTTGAAAACCTTTGTCCTGCAAGAATGAAACAAGCCTGAAATTCCAAGCTCTTGGAGCTTGCTTGAGAGACCATACAATGGTTTGTTAAGTTTACACACATAATCAGGATAAACTTGATTCTCAAAACCAGGTGGTTGTGCCATATATACCTCTTCTGTTATCCAATCATTCAAGAATGCATTCTTTACATCTAGTTGAAGTATCTTCCAATTCTTGGAAGATGCAATACTAAGCAAAACCCTAATAGTAGGCATCTTTGTCACAAGAGAGAAGGTCTCCTCATAATCAATTCCCTGAGTTTGTGCAAAGCCTTTTGCTACAAGCCTTGCCTTATACCTGTTAATGGAACCATCAGAATTCTTCTTGAGTTTATAGACCCATCTTGAGCATATTACCTTCATGGATGAAGTCTTGGGCACCAAATCCCAAGTGTTGTTTTCCTCAAGTGCTTCAATCTCTTCCTTCATTGCATGCTTCCATTTTGTTTTTGCTTTGGCCTCTTCAAATGATGATGCCTCCTCTTGGTTTATGTCCTGTGATATGTAGATAGAATGTTTAGTTACTAATGAGGTGTCAAACCCATACCTTTCTGGTTTTTTCTTTTCCCTCATAGATCTTCTTAGGCCATGATGTGATGATTCTGCCTCATGTCCAAGTTCTTGCAATTTTGCTTTAGCTTTAGACTTCCATGCTTTGATCTTTTGCATTTGAGATTCTTCATCATCCTCCGAGGTGTCTTGTTCTTCAGTCTTTGGTTGTTCTCTACCAAGCTTTCGAAAATCTTCTTCAAGATCATATGGTAAATTGACCTTCCTGCATGAATCTTCATACCATGAATTGCTTTTATCAAAAACTACATCTCTGCTTACCAAGAATCCTTTGTTGGTAGGGTTGTATAACTTGTAGCCCTTTTGATTGTTGTCATATCCAATAAATACACACCTTTCTGCCTTTGGATCCATCTTGCCTCTAACCTGTGAAGGAACATGAGCAAAAGCAATACATCCAAAAATTTTACAATGATCTAAGCTTGGTCTTCTTCCATTCCAAGCCTCATATGGAGTCATCCCATCAAGGGATTTTGAAGGCAACTTGTTAATCAAGTAAGTGGCTGTAGATACAGCCTCAGCCCATAAGTAATTAGTTAAATGCTTTTCATTTAACATAGACCTTGCAGCTTCAACAATTGTCCTATTCCTCCTTTCTCCCACTCCATTTTGCTCAGGAGTGTACCTTGTAGTTACCTCTCTTTTGATTCCTCTTTCTTGAAGAAAAGAATCAAACTCATGGGAGAAGTATTCTCCCCCTCCATCTGACCTTAGCCTTTTTAGTGATTTACCTGTTTGATTCTCCACAAGAGCCCAATATCTTTTGAAACATGAAAAAACTTCATCTTTGTGTTTCATAAAGAATAGGATAGTCCATCTGCTACAATCATCAATAAAGGAGACATAATACCTTGATCCAGATATTGAAGCTTCCTTGCTAGATCCCCATACATCTGTATGAACCAACTCCAAGAGATCTCCATGCATATAACCTTTCTTCATGAATGGTAACCTATGAGACTTTCCAAATTGACATGCACTACACTTGTAAATCATATGATTGTTTTGAAAAGTTACGGAGTCCAAGTAAACTTTGTGTTGGGGTGGTCGACGTCTTCGGTAGTACTGCTTTTATACCTCTGATAGTAGTAAGCTTCTGGTACCACCCGTCTGCCGCAGCAAAGACTCGAACCTTATCAAGCCTGCGGAAATTCGTTGCGCCACCGAATTAGTGTTAAACTACAGTGATGTTAGAACACCTCTATAATCAACAATAGCTTAACAAGGCTTCTGCCACTCAAACTCTATTAGACTGTGCTTTGAATTCTCTTGAAATTCCACTGGAACTTCACCGGACTGTCACCGAAATTTATCAGAATCTTACCGGAATGATCTTCAATTCTGTTCGTAATTGTTTCAAATGTTTATACGTGAAACAAGGAAGTGATGAGTGAACTTCCCTTACTGAGAGAACTCTTCCTGAAGTTTAGAGAAAAAACTTCATCAGTTCAGAGTGCTATTTTCGGTCTGACTTTGTACTGTGTGTACATATCCATTTCACCGAAACCTTTGATCCGTATAAAGTAGAGACTTCTAGCTACAAGATAAGCTATGTCTCATACAAAACTCTATGTTATTCTGCGAGATATAATTCGTGGTCCTTCTTGAAAACACGTTTATTGAGTAAACTATAAGTGACCAAAAGTACGTATACAGTGAAACTGTAACTGTTAACTAACTTTAACCGTAACATAGAATAATCAAACTTCTACTCATACGAAGAATGCGCGTAGAAATTCCACATGAACATGTGTTTTCTATTAGAGAAGATGTGTACAAACAAGCTTGGCCTCTTCTTGCTCAAGCTATAGAAACTCTCCTACACTAAGTAGTTTCTTATTACCATCTCTCTCAGATGAATACCTGACATTTCAGGTTTCTGTTATTCATCTTTACATACGCGATCTATGGCGTCTTCTATACTACATACGCGATCTCTGGTGTCTTCTATCTCTCTCTCTATTTGTATATCTGTATCTCTGCATCTCTGCGCATCTGCTATACTTCATCTCTCACTTGCTCGATTCTTGATTGATATATATATAGTCTTCATTCTTCCACGCTCTTCTGCGCCTTTCACTTTCGGTATGATCCACGATCCTTCTTTATGTCCGTTATGCGCACTCCCCTGTTCACTACTCTGTTACACGTTCTGTTCTCATATTTACAATTCTTGATTCGGTTTTCTGATTTTGCACGCTGTACAGTTCGGTCGTGCTTCTTTAATTCTGCTTCTCTTTGTCTTTTCTCCTTCCCTTTTTGCCTGGATGCCAAATTCGTGAGTGCTTCTTCAACAGCTCCCCCTCAATCACTAATTTGCATCTTCCGATCTTCATATATCTTTCTTTCTTTTATTCCTGCCTTTTCTTTTAATCTGTTTATCTTTGTTCCATCCAAACTCTTTGTCAACATATCTGCAATCTGATCTTTTGTTGGAGTGTATACAATTTCGAACTCCTTCTCCATTACCTTTTCCCTCAGGAAATGATACTGAATCTCTATGTGTTTTGTTCTTGCGTGAAACACCAGATTCGCTGCAAGATATAGAGATCTCATAATGTCTCCATGTATAATTGGTATACCTTGATCAATGCCCAAGCTTTTGAGCAAGGTCTGCATCCATATTACTTCTTTAGCTGCTTCTACCAGTCCTTTGTATTCAGCTTCTGTTGATGATAAAGCCGATGTGTGCTGTTTCTTTGAGCACCAGTTTACTAGCTTATCTCCTAGGTATATCATATACCCATGTGTTGATCTTCTGTCATCTTGGTTACCTGCCCAATCTGAGTCACTGTAAGCTCTCAAATTTATATCTGACGTATAAGGATAGTATAATCCTTCCTTAATAGTTCTCTTTATATATCTGAGAACTCTTTGACTTGCAATCCAATGTGGGTCTTTCAGACAATACATAAACTGTGATAAAACTCCCACTGCATAGCTCAAGTCAGGTCTCGTCAGTGTAGCATAAATCAGACTTCCTACTAACGACTGATACTTTGTCATATCTTTGTAATCTGCGCCATCATACTTACTGAGTTTGTGATTGGCTTCAAGCGGTGTTGAAGCTTCTCTGCAATTCTGCATATCAAATTTCTTCAACATATTCAGAAGATACCTTTCTTGTGATACATATACATCGTGATTTGTATAAGTGACTTCCATTCCAAGAAAGTATGACAACTTTCCTAGGTCACTGATCTTAAACTCCTTTTCAAGCAGTTTCTTCACCTCTGTGATTCCAGCATCTGAGGTACCTGTAATTATTATGTCGTCTACATAAATGCAAATGTAGATCATTCCTTTGTCTGTTCTTTTAATGAGTAGACTTGCATCTACCTTTGAACTTTGGTATCCAAGTTCGTTTAGATACTTCACGAGTCTGTAGTTCCAAGCTCTTGGAGCTTGCTTTAGTCCATAAAGTGCTTTTCTTAACCTGCACACAAATTTTGGGTATCCGGAGCTTACAAACCCTTCAGGCTACTCCATGTAAACTTCATCTAATATATATCCGTTCAGAAATGCATTCTTAATGTCTAGTTGACTTAGCTTCCATCCTTTTGATGCTTCTATAGCAATCACTGTCCTTATGGTTGACATCTTTGCCACGAGACTAAACGTTTCGTTGTAATCTATGCCATGTGTCTGAGCATAGCCTTTGACTACCAGTCTAGCCTTATATCTGGCTATCCTTCCATCTGCAAGCTTCTTTAATTTGTAAACCCATTTACTTCCAATTACTTTCTTACCATTTGGTTTCGGAACAAGTTCCCATGTCTTGTTCTCCTCCAGCGCTATAAAATTTTCTTCCATTGCTTCTTCCCATTGCTTCTTTCCTTTAGCTTCAGCATAGCTCTGAGGTTCTTCATCATCTTTGACCATATATGCATAGTCTTTCTGAGTTATGTATGAAGTATCATACGAGTATCTTTTTGGTAGTCTTCTAATCCTACTTGACCTTCTTGGTTCACATTCTTCATAAGTGTCTGAATACACTTCTTCATCTTCGTTTCTCATACCTGATCCGATCCTGGACATACTTGCCTGCATATGATCTTCATCTCTATTCACCTGCACAATTGATTTTCCTTTTTCTTTTCTTCTTACCTCTTCTTCAAATTCTTCAGTTGTTTGACTTTGATCTGTATACCAGCTTTTCTGTTCATCAAACGTAACATCTCTTGAAACAATAAACTGCTTAGTTAGAGGGCTCCATAACCTGTAACCCATCTGTCTTTCATCGTATCCGACGAACACATATTTTTCTTCTTTCGGTTCAAGCTTATGTCTGAGTTGAGATGGTACATAAGCATAAGCGGCTGATCCAAACACTTTGCAGTGATCAAGTGTTGGCTTCTTTCCCCACCAAGCTTCATAAGGGGTCATTCCATCTAAAGTTGTACATGGTAATCTGTTTACCAAGTATGTCGCTGTGTTTACGGCTTCAGCCCAAAGATAATTTGGACAATCCTTCTCGTTTAACATGGCTCGTGCAAAATCAACTAGAGTTCGGTTCCTTCTTTCTGCTACTCCGTTTTGTTGCGGTGTATACCTGCAAGTTATTTCTCTTTTGATACCTGTATTCCAAAGATAATCATTGAACTCTCGGGAGAAGTATTCTCCCCCTCCATCAAACCTCAGTCTCTTAAGCTTTCGTCCTGTGAGTCTTTCAGCATATGCATGAAAATGCTTGAAGGCTTTAAATACTTTTGATTTTTCTTTTAAGACATATAACGTTATCCATCTTGTAGCATCATCAATGAATAAAACATAGTACCTTGAGCTGTTGATCGATCCTTCTTTTGTTGGACCCCATACATCTGTATGTATGAGTTCAAGTACTCCATCATGTTTGAATCCTTTCTTCTAGAAAGGTAATCTGTGGGCTTTTCCCATCTGACAAGCTTCGCACTTATGAATCATATGTTGGTTCTGTATGTTCGGTAAACCCAATACAGACTGATATGCAATCATAGCTTTAATTCATTTTTCATTGAAATGGCCTAATCTCTTATGCCAGAGATCAAGTTCTGTAATCACCTTTTCATTATGTGTGAGCAATGCTTGGCCAATGTTCCCTTGTACTCTTAGAGTAAAGAGTCTGCCTTCTTTCTTACCAGAGACGATCTGATTGTATCCGTTCTCGAGATCTTCTACAAATACTCCTTTATTTGTAAATCTGACCTAAAACCTTTCTCAACTATCTGTCCCACACTAATCAAATTTTTCGGTATTGTCGGAACATACAAAACATTGGTTAGCAAATCTGCTCCACTCTTACACTTCACTTTTCCAATTGAATGTACACTATATCTTGTATTGTCAGCTGTTTGAACAGTGTGACACGAACTACCTTTTTCCAGTTCTGACATCAATTCTATATTTCCTGACAAATGATTAGAACATCCGGAGTCAATGTAAAATACCTTTAGGTCTTCGTTTTCTGATGTGCTGATAGAGTTCATCATCAACGATGTATGACTTTCATTCTGCGTGTCATTTGCATAGTTGTTGTAGGATTGATTTTGTCCCCAACTTCTTGTTCCACCTCTGCCATAGCCTCTTCTTTGGTTTTGTCTACCTCTTTGATATCTTCCGCTTCTGCCTCTGCTATTACTATTCTGATTTTGATTTGAACCTTGTTGATTATGCCAACAGTCATAAGAAACATGTTTATTGAGTAAACCGTAAGTGACCAAAAGTACGTATACAGTGACACTGTAACTGTTAACTAACTTTAACCGTAACATAGAATAATCAAGCTTCTACTCATACGAAGAATGCGCGCAGAGCTTCCACATGAACATGTGTTTTCTATTAGAGAAGATGTGTACAAACAAGCTTGGCCTCTTCTTGATCAAGCTATAGAAACTCTCCTACACTGAGTAGTTTCTTATTACCATCTCTCTCAAATGAATACCTGACATTTCAGGTTTTTATTATTCATCTTTACATACGCGATCTATGGCGTCTTCTATACTACATACGCGATCTCTGGCGTCTTCTATCTCTCTCTCTATCTGTATATCTGTATCTCTGCGTCTCTGCGCATCTGCTATACTTCATCTCTCACTTGCTCGATTCTTGATTGATATATATATAGTCTTCATTCTTCCACGCTCTTCCACGCCTTTCACTTTCGGTATGATCCACGATCCTTCTTTATGTGCATATGATTGGGATGACCTATTTTCCTTGTTGAGCAAAGTTGGCTCAAAATGATACTTTCTGATGTTTCATTGGTTAGATTAGGCACTTATATTCACAATTGATGATGCTCTTAAAAGTTCTTTGAAGCACTTCAAGAAATATTGGCATACGAAGTATTTGAAAAAGATACTCAAAGCCTTTGGATGCTTCTCAAACTCAATGAATGCTTCTAACAAGTCAGAAGAAGGTTGTAACTATTTTAAGACCTTTAGGACTCTCTTTATATTCATTTGAATATCGTTTAGAGGAATAAAGTTTTACTTGATTTCGAAAAAAAACATGTAAATGGAATTCCTCTACTATAATCCACTTCTAAGTAACATCCACTAATCTTTTACTTGATTAAAGGACTATTGTGTCTAAGTACGCGAAATGTCATGTGTAGCATGTAGGAAAGAAGTGTTTCCTTTAGTTTTGGTCACCTAAATTTAATTGGATAAAAAAAAATCACTACAAGAAAAAGGGGGGCGTAGCGACGCCCCCGAATTGGAAAAAATATGGGAACCGTCGCTTATGCGACGAGGTCGTCGCATAAGCGACGGTAGGAATTTCAATTTTTTTTTTCCCTGACCCTAGTCACATAAGCAATGCTAGCGTCGCTTATGCGACGCTCATAAAGAGCGTCGCTAATTTCGTCGCTGCCTAGCGACGGTGTGAGTGACGTTGGCAAACTACAGAGCATCGCATATGCGATGCTCTAGAATAAAAAAAAAAAAATTGATTTCTCCCGGCACATTTGTGACGGGACTTGGATGCGAGCAAGAAGAGACCGAGAGAGAGAGAGAGAGAGAGAGAGAGAGAGAGAGAGAGAGAGAGAGAGAGAGAGAGAGAGAGAGAGAGAGAGAGAGAGAGAGAGAGAGCGAGAGAGAGAGGGCCGCACAAACTAACAGCAAGCAGGTATGCGCACACACACACACTTACACACACATACATATGTACACACACACATATACACACATAGACACACACACACACACATACACATAGATACACACACATATACACACAAATACACACACATATACATACATACACAAATAAGGTTGCATACACACATGCACACATAATGCATACACATGCACACACATATACACATACATATACACACACCTACACACATACACAGACACATACACACACACATACACACACACATACACACACATATATGCATACACACACACACATATAGAGAGACATGCACACACATACACATACATGCATACATAATGCATATGCATATGCGTACATCCATGCATACTTACATGCATACACACACATATGCATACATAATGCATATGCATATGTGTACATACATACATACTTACATGCATACACACATATGCATGCATAATTCACATGCATACATACACATACATAATGCATATGCATACATACACATACATAATGCATACACACACATATGCATACATAATGCATACACACACATACACACATATGCATACATACACACATAGACACATACACACATAGACACATACACACACATAGACACATACACACACATAAACACATACACACTCATAGACACATACACATACACATAGACGCACACACACATACACACACATATACACACACATACACACATAGACACATACACATAATGATGCATTCACACACATACACATGCATACACACATAGACACACATATACACACACACATAGACACACATATACACACACATATACACATATACATACACACTCATAGACACACATAATGATGCATTCACACACATACACATGCATACACACATAGACACACATATACACTTACACATCCAAACATACACACTCATAGACACACATTCATACACACACACATCCAAACATACACACTCATAGACACACACACATACACACAGACGCGCACACACATACACACACATATACACACACACATACACACATAGACACATACACACATAGACACATACACACATAGACACATACACACATAATGATGCATTCACACACATACACATGCATACACACATAGCCACACATATACAAACACACATACACACATACACACATACACACACATATATGCATACACACACACATAGAGAGACATACACACACATACACATACATGCATATGCATACATACACATACATAATGCATACACACACATATGCATACATAATGCATACACACACATACACAAACCTATGCATACATACATGCATACACATACACACATAGACACATACACACATAGACACATACACACATAGACACATACACACACATACACACACATACACACATAGACACATACACACACACTCATAGATGCGTAGCGACACATACACATAGACACACACATACACACACATACACACACATATACACAAACACATACACACATAGGCACATGCACACATAGACACATACACACATAATGATGCATACACACACATACACATGCATACAAATACATATGCATACATACATGCATACACATACACACATAAACACATACACACACATAGACACATACACACATAAACACATACACACTCATAGATACACACACATACACATAGACACACACACATACACACACATATACACACACACATGCACACATAGACACATACACACATACACACATACACACATACACATGCATACACACATACAGACACATATACACACACATATATGCATACACACACACATAGAGAGACATACACACATAAACACATACATGCATACATATGCATACATAATGCATATGCATATGCATACAATGTACGTACATACTTACATGCATACATAATGCACATGCATAGATACATACACACACAGACACATACACACATAGATACATACACACACATAAACACATACATACTCATAGATACACACACATACACATAGACACACACACATACACACACATATATACACACATACACACATAATGATGCATACACACACATACACATGCATACACACATACAGACACATGTACACACACATTCACACACATATATGCATACACACACATAGAGAGACATAAACACACATACACATACATGCATACATATTGCATATGCATATGCATACATACATACTTACATGCATACATAATGCACATGCTTACATACACATACATAATGCATACACACACATACACACATATGCATACATAATGCATATGCATATGCATAGATAATGCATATGCATATGCATACATACATACTTATATGCATACATAATGCACATGCTTACATACACATACAGAATGCATACACACACACATACACACATAGACACATACACACATTATGATGCATACACACACATATGCATACATACATGCATACACATACACACACATAGATACATGCATACACATAAACACATACACACTCATAGACACACACACATACACATAGACACACACACATATACACACACACATACACACATAGACACATACACACGTAATGATGCATACACACATACACATGCATACATAGACACACATAATGATGCATACACACACATACATATGCATACACACATATGCATACATACATGCATACACATACACACATAGACACATACACACACATAGATACATACATACACATAAACACATACACACTCATAGACACACACACATACACATAGACACACACACACACATATACACACACATACACATATAGACACATACACACGTAATGATGCATACACACATACACATGCATACATAGACACACATAATGATGCATACACACACATACATATGCATACACACACATATGCATACATACATGCATACACATACACACATAGACACATACACACACATAGATACATACATACACATAAACACATACACACTCATAGACACACACTCATAGACACACACACATACACATAGATACACACACATATACACACACATACATACATAGACACATACACACATAATGATGCATACACACATACACATGCATACATAGACACACATAATGATGCATACACACACATACATATGCATACACACACATATGCATACATACATGCATACACATACACACATAGATACATACACACACATAGATACATACATATACATAAACACATACACACTCATAGACAAACACACATACACATAGACAACACACACATATACATACACACATACACACATAGACACATACACACATAATGATGCATACACACACATACACATGCATAAACACACTTATGCATACATACATGCATACACATACACACATAGACACATACACACACATAGATACATACATACACATACACACTCATAGACACACACACATACACATAGACACACACACACACATATACACACACAAACACACATAGACACTTAATTACATGCCTAATGATGCATACACACACATACACATGCATACACACATACAAACACATATACACACACACATACACACACACATATATGCATACATACACACATATATGCATACACACACATAGAGAGACATACTCACACATACACATACATGCATATATATACATACATAATGCATATGCATATGCATACATACATACATACATACATGCATACATACACACATATACACATATACACATACATACACACACACATATACACACACATACACACATAGACAAATATACACATAATGATGCATACACACACATACACATG
Organism: Ceratopteris richardii; assembly: GCA_020310875.1. Lineage (NCBI taxonomy): Eukaryota > Viridiplantae > Streptophyta > Polypodiopsida > Polypodiales > Pteridaceae > Ceratopteris > Ceratopteris richardii. The sequence goes on along the minus strand of CM035416.1, from coordinate 58,441,845 downwards.
CATACACACATACACACATATACACGCACATACATACACAAACACATGCATACATACACATACTTAATGCATACACACTTACATATGTACACATATATATATTGATTTCTAACCATTTTGTTTTATATGTTAGATATTATGGATCCCAGTAGAGAGAGAAAGGCAAAACTCACTCTCATAAAAAGTTTTATGAGAGTAAGAGTTCCGTCTGATACTCTAGGGGCCATAATGCGTGATTACTCAGAGATGTCTGATGAGGAGCTGGATTATACGATCCAGATGCTTACCCAGCGATCAGACGAGGGCTCTTCTGCGACTCCACATGCAGGAAGAGAGCTAGCTGCTGATAGGTATGTTTTGTTTTCATAAACTTTTTTAATGATATTATAACACATATTTTTATTTATTTCTATCTATCTATTTTCAGGACACCTATACCACCTCCAACACGTGATAGCAGAGCAGAGTTGCCTATGAGGACATGCATAGGCACCTTAGGACTAGAGTGCGACATAGAGCCAGAGGGGAACATTGTGTACATAGGGAATGGATTGGAGTTCAAGAGAAGAATGCGGGCACTATGCGACTCTTACCTGCGCTTTATGCACTTACCGTGGAAGTAAGTAAAAGTTTTACATATAAATTGAAATATATATCTTATGTTTTATTTACATTATGTTTTTTATTTTTGTAATGAGCATGATGAGAGGGATAAAAAATACGTACTTAGTTCACTTGAGACATATGTATATATATGTGGATATGAGTATGTGTGTTTATGCATGTATGTATGTATATGAGAGAGAGAGAGACAGAGAGAGAGAGAGAGACTAGAGGTATAAATACACGCATACACACACATATACATCATACATGCACATTTACACACATATACATATACATGCACATTTATACATACACACACATTCATGCACATTTTTACACACACATACACATGCAATGTTACACACATATAATGAATACACATAGACACATGCACATACTCACATACACGTACACATACTCACATACACATACACATGCATAATCATATGTACAGGCACATAGACTCATATATTCATATTTACATGCATACATACATATACACATGCATATATGCACACAAAACACATGCATATGCACATCTAGATACACATACATACACAACACATGCATACGCATAAATAAATAAATAAATAAATAAATAAATAAATAAATAAATAAATAAATAAATCCTATTTCAAAAATCCTAAATTGAAAACACTAATTTTGATATTAGGGTTTTGAAATCCCTAATTTAAAAACTCTAATTCAACCTTTTAGCCATATGTTTGAAGTATATGTACACCTCCGACATCCTACTAGAGAGATGTCTCTCCTCCCAACCTTATGCCTCTATATATAGCTACTCGAATCAACGAGGATCATAATATATGTAAAGATATATACACATCATGTAGATAGGATACATAAATATAAAATGGAGTAGATATATTATGCATCACACATACATGCCTAAATGCACACATAAATATATATATACATACTAACATATTTACATGTACACATACATGCATACATATTTACATGTACATATTTACACATAGACACATATACATATATACATGTACACAGTTATAAACACTTGCATATATTACATGAATACATGAATATTTTACATAAATGCATATGCATATATACACATATGCATATTTAACACATGTATACATATATCACACACATGCAAACACATACATATACATGAAATACATATATGAATACTAACATATGTATACATATAATACACATGAATACACACACATATGCATACATACATGATAAAAATTTGCTCCTCGAAGATAAAGCTATATATAAAATAATTAGGCATACCCCCGAGCTTCATGTTATAACTTAGAAGAACATGATTTCATCTCTCTAATAGGATTCATCGTTATTCAAGTTAATTAAAAAAACCTATTATCTGATATCCATTGAGAAGCTTCAAGTTATTGATCGATAACTAGAGTAGAATTTACTATCTAATCTACTCATATGTTTTCATTATTGCCATCATTTTGGTAAGACATCAATATAGTCTCATCTTCATTATCCTTATTGATTTCATTTATTTCTTCTATTGTTAAATCTATGTTCTCATGAATCACATCATCTATTGATGGATTAATATCTATTTCTCGTAATTCCTCTTCCTCATCAGTAGAATCAGCATGTAGAGAATCATCCTCTTCATCAAAAAGATTAGTATCATTATCACGCATAATGATTCTAATTTCTATTTCAGATGTTGATGTATCAATATCTGATGCTGAATCATCAAGAGGACTTTCTTCGATCTCTCTAACAATAAACTTTTGAAACAATGACCTACCTCTAGGTTGCACATGAATGACTTGCCACCAAGGATGAGCATCTGAGTTTTTATAAAAAAATGCTTGTTCAATATGCCTAGGAAGAATAGATGGTTCTTTCGTAGATCGCATTACCTTGGAAGAATCAATTGCCCAAAACCCAGACAATTCCTTTCTTAATGTAGAATTACTACCTTTATACTCCGCTCGAAACGAGTCAACCTTTAAAATGACCTATCAAAATATTTAACAATAAAAACCCATTATTAGGTGCTTAAAAAAATAACTAACTCTAAAAAATATATATAAACTTTTTTCTACCTGTTTGAATGTACGAAATGAAATTTCGTAGATACCAAAAATAGTTCCTATGTAACCAAGTTCGCTATCTATAAGGTTCATGTCTTTTGAGCTAGCACGTGATAGTTGCTTGAAAGAAGCAACAATACTAGACTCCTCTATTTTACGTAAAGAAACAATGGCTTTGATTCTTATATGCTGTCCAAAAGCCCACATATTAGTGAACATCCGAGCTTGCAAAATAAATTCAATTAGTAAATAGAAACAAACATACATATATGAAAAAAATAAAATTTTATTTTAATAAAATTACCTTTCTTTCACAACCTATCATTAACTCTTTTTGCTCATCTGCGATTTCTTCATTATTTGCGTTGGCGCATTGCAAACGACTATATAGCCAATCCGTGAAAGAAGGTATATCTGTAATCTCATTATTATCGAGATTATGTCTAGCTCTTTTGTTTTTTTGCCTTTTACTTTGGAGACTTTGAAGTTCCTCATACTCGCTAAGGAATGCTTGAATGCATTCGCTATTATATGCTACAAAAGTAGAAACATCATTTTTTTCTTGAAATGTAAATAAGAATGGAACCCCCTTACCTGATAATACCTCATCTCTTATTTTTGAAGAAGACTCGTTGGTCCATGCACGTGGAGCTTCTTCATGAACTCTTTCAAGGTACTCACTAACGTAATACATGCACTCTTCAAGCATCCAACCCTTTGCCATGGATCCTTCTGGTTTTGCTCTTTGTCGCACATAACCTTTTAGTATTCCCATAAATCGCTCGACCCAAAACATCCATCGAGTGTTGACAACACCTGCAATCTCTATCACATCTACAAGATGGACTAATAAATGAACCTGAATATCAAAAAATGAAGTAGGAAGTTCTTTTATATCAAACATAGTAGCTCTTTGCATTCACGTTTTTTTTGTGGGATCGAATTTTTATCGATCTCTTTGGATGTAATCCACCTATACATATCATAAAAACAATTATAAAGAAGTTAATTAAAAAATAAAAGATATCCAATATTCATACATATTAAATATAAAAGTATCATAATTACCTTATAAGTGATCAAAGACAATAGATCACATCTCGTACTCCTTTCGTTGTACATCCATCGATAACCAAAGGTAAAATATGTTTCAAAAAGTTATGCCAGTCATGGGTCTTTAACCCAGATAAGCTCTTATCATCCATAGTAAACATGTGTTGAAACGGTGCACCATATCCTGTAGGAGTCTTAATCAATTGAATTCTATTGTTGATAGTCTGTATCTCCTTTGTTGTAAGTACCCAAGGAGCAGATGCATAAGTTGTTTCTTGTCGATGTCTATCAAAAACTGGCCATAACTTTGGTTTGGATTTTTGATCTTTCACATCATTCCTTGATGTTGTGGTATCTTTTAGTCCAAGAAGATGTTGCCATAGTGAATAACCAATATTTTTGAATATATGCATAGGATCAAGAAGATGACATACTTTTAACTCTTTCCAATACTCCAAAGAATACTATATTGATATGTTCTCTACGAGTGCCAATTTTCCTTTACCTCTGTTCACATACTCATTATCTGAATCATCACTGAAGATTTCTGCTTCTCGATCTATCAGAGGTCCATCTGTCCATTTTTTATACCAATCCATAGGTGTCATAGGTTTTCGATACTGGCCTGTTTCAAGCTTTCCATTAAAATGTATCGCTTCTCTTTTAGATCTTAATGGATGATCATCACGCAAGAATCATCGATGTCAAAGATAAATATTTTTGTTGAGATTCTTACTATAGATTGATCTCAACCAATCACCACAATATGGACAAGCTTTATAACCCTTAGTAGATATTCCTGCATCATGGAAAATGATAAAAATAAAATTAGATTAAGTCATATTTATTTACATGCATATTGAATAAAAAAATTACATCAATACCTGAACAAACGCCATATCCAGGAAAATCCTAAATAGTCCAAGCCACAATACCACGAACCGTAATATGTCTTTCATTGATGCTTTTCGATACATCAATGACATTAATACCTCTTCATAACTCTTGAAGATCGTCAATGAGAGGAGCAAGATATACATTCATATCTTTAACTTGTCTTTTGCCTAGGATTAAAAGTGAAAGCATTAAATGTTCCTTTTTAATGCTAAGATATGGCGGAAGATTGTAGTTTATGACTACCACTGGCCATGTTGACCATTTACTGGATTTCATGGAGAATGGATTAACCCCATCTAATGCAACTCTTAACTTTAGATTCTGTGGATTTTGTGCAAATTCAGGCCATGTAGAATCAATATGCTGAAAAGCAACACTATCATGAGGAATTCTAATTATTCCATCAGTACTTTTGTGATCATGTCCCCAAGTCAAAAGTTTTGATAATTCGGGGCTTTGAAACATATGTCTAATCTGTGGAGCCAATGGAAAATGTCTCAATACCTTTTTTGGGATTTTACCTTCTTCACCCTTATATCAAGGAGATTGACATTTGGGACATGTCAAAGAGTCTGCATATTCACCTCTATATAAAATACAATCATTAGGACATGCATGTATACATTGATAATCTATACCAAGATGGTTGATTATCTTCTTCATTTCATCATGTGAGGTAGGAAGAATATTCTGACTTGGTAAAAACTTTTCAGATAATAACCTGTAAGTTTATCAAAAAATGATATATTAAAAAAGGTAAATAAATAAATATACATATATACATGTAGGTTTTTATTCTTACTTTAGATAAGGTAAGAACAAGAGCTTGAATTGAATGGACACTTTTGTCTGCGCATCTTTTAAAACTATTAATGCATCTTTCAAAATATTTACACAAAATTTGATTGTTTTGGATGGCAGGATACGATTGTTTGTTTTGGAGGATATGAAGTATGTACCTTCATTGAATGATTTGTCGATTCACACTTTCAAACTGAACATATGTGTGAATCGACAAATCATTCATATCCTCCAAAACAAACAATCATATCCTGCCATCCAAACAATCGTATCCTGCCATCCAAACAATCGTATCCATTCAATTCAAGTTCTTCTTCTTACCTTATCTAAAGTAAGAATAAAAACCTGCATGTATTTATATATATATATATATATTTATGCATATATATGTAAATAGATAGAAAATTGAAAATTATACCTTAATAGAGTCGAAACAGATACATTACTCCATCCAAAACAATTTTGAAGGTTGAGAATAAGTAATCTCGCACTTAGTCGTGTCAAACAACTTCCTTCATATACATGCTTTAGACATTCCTCTCGAAGATATTTCTCATTTTTAGAAATATCAATGCTCTCACTGTCATTTTGATACCAATCCTCAATAAAATCTTCCGTGCCATCATCTTCATCATTTTCACACAAATCTTGTACTTTATCGTCTTTTGAATATAGATCTTTCAACTTTGCATATTGCACAGGATTAGTTTTGTGTAGCCTCCTCATGGAAGCTTTTGATAATCGTGGTCTTACTGGTAATTGTGAATGCTGTGGACGAATATCATCAACATCATACGTTGGAATCTACACAAATAAATAAAACTCATTAGTATTCCATAAATGAATAAAAAGTAAACTTCAAATATAAAATTAAGTATATAACTTATTAAATATGGATAGAAAATTTTTATTCTCTCTAGCTAAAAGGTGCTCTTGGAGGTCTATGCCATCCATAATTCACTAATAGTTCATCACCAGCATGTAATGTAGTAATAGCATTGACAACTATGTATCTTGATACATCTCTACTCATGTATGGTGATTCATGACTATTTTCACGCTCCTCAAATGTGCAATTAGTCCTCGAACTATTATGTAACCCTCGACTCTATTTATTAAACCTGCTATATTTCCATGTGTGTAAGGTCTTCCATCAATATATAATCTTTCATTTTCGCATGTAAAATCCTTCTACTAGTAAGGGATGCTGCGTTCAAGCATATTCCATAAGTACTCATGCTTTGAGCATAACGTGAAAGTCGATGCCAATCTCCCCATCCATATATAGGACCACAAAATGACATAAGAGTGACTTCAGAGTTTGGAGGCACATACAAATCCTCTACAATAAAGAGACCATGACAAACATTAGTAATAGTGGATGGAGAAATCATATAGCGATTACCCCAAAAGTTGAAAACCTCTCCATCTAAAGGAAGTGGTCCTCTATTGCATCCTCCATATCTTCTTCTATCATATGTTTGTACTAAAGAACGATCACGAGCTGGCAATGGATAATCTCCAGCCGTTTCATTCTCTAAACCAGGAGGTAGAGGATTTCTAGAAACCTCTGCTTGTAATTGATGAACAACAAGTCCATGACGTGTACAAGGTATATTAACATCATGAGAAAAATCATCATCATCATCATCATCATCGAGCAAGTATTCCTATATATCAATAATAATTTGATTTTATATATGGTTTTTAAATAAAATAATGACATTAATATATATAGAAAATACATACCCAAGCATTATCACATTGACTAGGTGATGGTGCACGCTCAAAAGTACCATACTCTGCCTCATATTCAATACATTCGAATCGTGGTCTTCGATACGTGCCATAACAAGAGTTACACCAACATATAATATGCTCTTCATAGTAAAATTTATCATAATTCCTATCGGAGGACACATGTGAAGTCGTTGCATGGGTAGGAGGTGGTGGAGTACCCTCTGATTGATCAGAATCTACACATAATAAGAAACATAAAAATAAATATAAGTTATGTATCCATCAAATATATTTAAAATTAAATATTTCATATACTTACAGTATAAAGTCATTGCACGAAGAGGAGACGGTGGTGGAATTCCATCTGATTGATCAGAATCTACAAATAATGGTATTTGATATTAATAATTTGATTATCTACATAAACAAAAAATTCACATATACATATTTACACATACACACATATTCACATATACACATTTACACATACACACATATTCACATATACACAACTACATATTATTGTGGGATAAATGCATGTATTTTCTATGAATGAGTGTATATGCATGCATGTGTGTACGTATATATGTGGATATGTATATGTGTGTTTATGTTATATGTATGTATATGTGTATATGTATACATATATGCATGCGTATATGTTTCCATGTATATGTGTATGTGGGTATGTGTATGTGTATGTGTATGTGTGTGTGTATATATGTGTATGTATTCTGACTTTTTTTTCTATTTGAGATTAAATTAATAGGAGATATTGTATGGTCAAAAAAAATAAGAGGCGAGCTAACATACCACCTGAGTCGTGGCAGGTTTTTCGTAGAGAGCTACGTCTTCAGGAGTCATTTCCTCAGCAGAAGGTACACAAATTAATAGTTTATATTTATAATTTTTATATATTTTAGTAATTTTTTACATTTAATTTATGCATTTTTTTTCTTGAATAAACAGGATGCTACAAAGAAGAGAGTGGAGTCGGGCCACACATCGCACCTAGGCCAAATGGGCCATAATGGTGTTGTAGCTACGTTTGTAAGTATATGTGTTATTGTGAGTATATTTTTTATTTTAGTTAAAATGCAAGCAACTAATGTTTTTTATTTGTTTCATTGCAGCCGAAGGATTATGGCCGATATCCTACGAAACAGGAGATCGAGTATGCGACACATTTTGGATATCGGCATTTGAGCGAGTATATGCAAGATCATCCTGATGCCTTTGTGAGTATTTTTAAATTTTATATAATTATTTTGTTTTTATTAATGTTTTAATTATTTTATTTATTTATGTTTGTTATATGTAATACATGAGTATTATGGAGAGACAAATATGGATGAGGTGGAGAGACAGACACAGGAGGGACGATCTCGATCGTCACAGGGTGATCATGACGATGAGGATGAGGAAGATCAGAATGATCATGATATTGCTGCTGATGATGATGATCATGATGATGATGATTAGGATTTTAGTTGATTATGACATTGGATTATATGTATTTACATTGATATATATATATATATATATATATATATATATATATATATATATATATATATATATATATATATATATATATATATATATAAATATATATATATATATATATATATATATATATATATATATATATATATATATATATATATATATATATATATATATATATATATATATATATATATATATATATATATATATTATTTCAGTTATGTTTTGAAATTTGTGTATGGTATTAAGTAATGAAGAGTTTTGTTCTATTGATTGTTATTATTGTTTATATTAGGCATGTGTTTTAATACTTTAATTATGTATGTGTGTGTATATGTATGTATGTGCATGTGTATGTGTGTGTATATGTATGTGTGTGCATGTGCATGTATAAGTGTATATGTGTGTATGAGTATGTGCATATGCATGTGTATGTACGTATGTGTATATGTATATGCATGTATATGTATAACTCTATGTGTATATGTGTGTATGTGCATGTATATGTGTATATGTAGGTATGTGCATGTGTGTGCATGTGTGTGCATGTGTATATGTGTTTTAATACTTTAATTATATAATTCATTCATATGTGTGTACCTAAGTGTATATGTATGTGTGTGTATATGTATGTATGTGCATGTGCATGTATAAGTGTATATGTATGTATCAATATGTGCATGTTCTTGTGTATGTGTGTGTATATGTATATGCATGTATATGTATAACTCTATGTGTATGTGTGTGTATGTGCATGTATATGTGTATATGTAGGTATATGCATGTGTGTGTGCATGTGTATATGTGTTTTAATACTTTAATTATATAATTCATTCATATGTGTGTACCTAAGAGTATATGTATGTGTGTATATGTATGTATGTGCATGTGTATGTGTGTGTATATGTATGTATGTGCATGTGCATGTATAAGTGTATATGTGTGTATGAGTATGTGCATGTTCTTGTGTATGTGTGTGTATATGTATATGCATGTATATGTATGTGTGTGTATATGTGTATGCATGTATATGTATATGTTTGTATATGTATATGTATATGTAGATGTGTATATGTATGAAACATGCATGTGTATATGGATGTGCATATACATGTATTTGCATATATGTTAATGTGTGTATGTATATATATATACATATATATATATATATATATATATATATATATATATATATATATATATATATATATATATATATATATATATATATATATATATATATATATATATATATATATATATATATATATATATATATATATATATATATATATAATGCATGCATGGACATCTTTTTATGTGGTTGTAGGAATGTTTGTGCATATGCATGTGTATATGTGTGTATGTCTAAGTGTATGTGCACATGTATCTATGTGTATATATGTCTGTGTATGTGCATGTGTATATATGTATATGTGTGAAAGTGCATCTTCATCATGTATAAGTGTATGAGTGCATATCAATAAGTGTGAGTATGCTATGTAATGAAAATAACACAATTCAAATGATCTACAAAGAATAGAAATTGTACTTACAATTGTTAGCCATGCTTTTTGCTTGGTTAGCTTCTTGAATAACCTGCAATAAAGAGAGAAAGAAAAGAGAGATAGAGAGAGAGAGAGAGATCTAGAGAGAGAGAGAATTCAAAGAGAGAAAGATGTAGAAAGAGAGAAACAAAGACAGAGGGAGACAATAAGAGAGAGGTTAGGCAAAACAACAATTCCGCATATACTTGCTTCAGCTCGTAAGCGCAGCGCGATTGCGAACATTGGAGAGCTCTTCGATCGGATGCGTGAAAATGCTGATCGCAAAGCCTCTAACGTTTTAATTTTTGTCCGTCAACAGATCGTCGTGTAAGCGATGCTATTCGTCGTCATATAAGCGACAATTTTTAGCGTCGCTTATGTGACGGCATGTAACGTCGCCTATGCGATGCAAAAAAGCGTCGCTTATGCGATGCTTTTAAATTGCGTCGTTTTAGCGACATTGTATGGGAACGTCGCAATCCCGTCGCGTCACAAGTCGCAAATACCGTCGTTTTATGCATCGTTTAATTGACGGTTGGTGCGTGACGCTAATTACGATGCAAGTTGCACCTTTATAGCGATGAAATTCTGTCGCCTTAACCGTCGCTATATGCCCGTATTCCTTGTAGTGAATCCTACAAAAAGTTTTTAGAATCTCATATTGATGTAAACTTGAGAGACCTATACAATGTTAGAGTTTGAGTTCTACACAAGGACATGAACAAGACAAGGAATAAGATGAAGCTTGGAGTTAAACGCAACAGTGAATGTACTACCAAGTGAATATACAAAGAGACTCTCTTAGAAAGTAATTCACTTAAAAAGAGTGTTGATATATCCTACTCACCTCAAGTTGATTATTAGGTGAGTCAAGTCAAGTCAAGTGAACTCGAGTTAGGAGTATCTGCCCTGTGAACCTATGTGGACTCAACCCAAGAACTCCTCCACCACCCTTTATACTAAATCAAGAACTCCTCCATCACCCTTTATACTAAATCACTAGGCTATGCACATACATTGACTAATACTCCAAAAGAGTATAATGCATGCATGTATATATGTATGTATGCATGTATGTATGCATGTATGTACATATTCATGTATGTATGCATGGATGTAGAGTACTTGCTGAGCTCCCTCAATGCCTGTACCAGTAGCACGTTTGACATTTCCGCATGTCTCACGCTCAGCGAGGCTGCCAGTGCATGGCAGGTATTTGATGTGAAGTAACTGCTCAATCTAGCATCCATTGAGGACCAAAAAAACATTGATGTCGTGTACGGTTCGATCGTGAACAACTCTTTGCACATGACTGACATGGTAGTGGTTGTGACGATCATGTAGAATGTGTCCATGAGTTATAACTTGTCACTCCACCTTCAGCCAGAGCATGACCGTTGAGTTCAAGGCATGCATACCATCCTTGGCTGAGTGCAAGCTGGAGTTTCAAATCGGCCAAGAACAGAGTTTCTCCAAAGCATGGGGCAAGACAACCGAGTGAGGCATTTCATTCCAGATGCAATATTCAGTGCACGATGTGAACGAGTCTCCTAATCACAAAAGCACCTAGTTCTCCATAGCTTAACGTCAGCCTTGTGTAGATCTGCTAGTTTCTGTTTCATGCTTGACAGGCTTCGGTGACCATAATTTGCAGCACTGCCAAAATGCGAATCCGTTTCACATACAAGTCTGAAGAGTGTTCTCCCACCCAAGAGTTAGTAGATGGCATGTTTGAAGGAGTTGACGCCCATAAACGTGAAGGAGTTGACGCTCACATAAGCTCCATTAAGAGTGTCTTTGGAGGCTTTGCTTTGGAGTGTCTAGATTGTCCGTATAAGTTTCAATACACATATATCATTTTGCACAAAACATTTAATCTCCTTGTAGATATAGTTAGACCATGTTTAACTCCAAGTCAAATAACCTCTCATGCCCATGAGCCAATATTTTAGAGATTTGACTACCATGTGCTCTAAGGAGGATTGGTCATCGTGAATCTCCTAAAGCAATGTCATAACTATTTCGTATTGGTTATTTCACAATTGAAAAGTACACTTTCATAATTTTTAAGATAATAACTAGTAAATGTTCTTATTGTAGGTGTGGAATTTATCCTCCATCAAGAGAGGCATTGCAAGGTATTATTCAGGATTTCAGAGACCCGACTAATCTATCATTCATTGTAGATCGAATAGATGGTGCACATATTAAAGTACATAGAGATTATGTAGAATAATGGTTTTGTCCACAATATATGAATACACATGGACTCCCAAGCATTCTTTTACAATGAATTATGGATCTCATAGAATAGTTTTTGTTTCTTGTGGTGAATGACCTTGATATATTGCATGACACCACATATTTCATAGAGTGGCTTTATATCCTAAAGTAATTGCTAGAAGCATTGTATATGAGCCTAGTATTAAAGTGTGCGGAAAGTTTGTTTAACAATATTTACTAGGTGATTCGGTATATAAGGCTATAACATTTCTTGTAAAGCTTTTTTATACAAGAATGGGTTTAGAAATGAGAGAAAAATCTGCATTTGATAAACATCAATCAAAAGGTAGGGTAAAAATGGAAAATGTACTATGGTGAGTTTGGTCTATTTAAGTATAATAATGTATGGTGTAGTTTTACATAATTATGGGTCATGTTCTTTTGGTTTAGTTTGAGAGAATACGAAATGGATATTTAGATTGGGGAGAAAGAAGAAATGGATCTGCTCACATTGGATTGAGGAATTGCATAGATCATGATGTTCAAGTGATTTGTTTTGGATAGATTATGTATGATTATTATGCACTATAAAGAGTTCATATGGTTTTCCTCTTAGTCATTCCCAATTGATCGAGCTTACTTGAAGCAGTTCATAAAAAATCTTGTACAATTAGTATTATGCATATTAGCAGTGGACGATTGTCTGACCTCTGGTTTTGGATCATGAATTAAAAGTGATTCGGTTTGGGTTTCAGGATTTGGATCGCGGAAAAGTGACATCATAACTGGTCCATAACGTTATAAACAAAGAAAAAGATTGGAAAAAGTGCTTGTCGTGAGCTCCATGATCGACGTACATGATCGATGTACATGTGGAATATAAAATATATCGCAGCCTCTCAAAAGCTGATTTCTTGGTACTTTATATAATTATCCATATTACTTTATATGATTATCAAATACATTTAACTGTTGATGATGGTAAAAGGGTAATTTTACAGTTAAGTGATTTATTCAAAGCATGACACTAAAACCCTAGAGTAATAAGACTGAGATGGCTTACCGCGTCTGAAACTGACCGGGCCATCGGTTTTACTCAATGTGTCTGATTTGTGTGTGTGCGTGTGTGTGACAGAGAGAGAGAGAGAGAGATAGAGAGAGCCATTTCGACTCCAAATTACCCTGCAGTAGCATTGAGTTGGATATAATTTGTACATCACATGATGAATACAAACTAATACACGTGTTTCTCGTGAACACATATTGAACAAAAGACGCCGAAAGCTCAAGCCTTGAGCTTTCAAAACGTTAAACGAAGTCGTGAGCTGCATGGAGACTCTAATCACAAATCCATCACGCATGTACATGACCGCCATGGCAGTACGAAAGATGGAATATAAAACTATCGTAGCCTCTGAAAAGCTGATCTCTTAAAACTACGTGAATTGATGCAGACGATGTTTATTTATCTCTAGCTCCTGAAACTACGTGATCCCTTGAAACCATCCGAATTGTTGTGTCAAGACACATTATCATATGTTGTTTCCATCAAATACATTCAAGAATTGATAAATAAAAGGGTCATTCCCCACTTGGGAGACATGGAAAACGAAATTTACCAAACACTTTAAACACACAGATTTCAAAGAGAGAAACACTCGATGTATAAGGAAGCTTCCGCTGCTCTGTGGGATTTGGGAGGTCCCGTGGGCACTAGTCCCCTTCTCTTGTACTTTTCTTTATTTAATTCAAATCCGCGAGAGTAGGCTAATGCCGAACTTCCTTTTATATTAAAAAAAACACTGGATGTATAAGAAACTTTAAGAATTTTTGTTGCGAGAATCGTGACAATGTTATCCTTCTACGGAACCCGTATTGTTAAGGCTTCTCAATGTACGGGATGATTCCTTTGATTACGCATGCTTGGTCAAAATTTCCGACGACTGAAGCATCACTTTACAACAAAAACATGGTGTTCCAAAAGCTCTCCATGCACATGAGAAACGACATTTAACTCAACACCCAACCAATTATTAGTGTGCGATCTACACCAAATCTTTAGTAACTAAAACTATACTTTAACTAGAAAGTAATTCATTTGACTATAGTGTAGTGATTTAGCTACCTCTTAGAAAGTAATTCAATTGACAAGAGTGTTGATATGTCCTATTCACCTCAAATGGAGTCTTAATTTATGTAAGATAATGTAAGTGAACTCGAGCTAGGAGGCTCTCTGTTGTGAGCCTACATGGATTCAACCAAAGAACTTCTCCATCGCACACTTTAGATCTAATCACTAAGCTAAGCCCATACACTAGACAATATTCCAATTTATAGTTTTATCTTGCATTCTTTGCTATTCAAGTTCCTCTGTACCCCCTCTACCCCTTTTTAGGGACATTCTCAATCTCAAATATATGCTTCACGTTTATGATCTCCATAATAGCATTCCCCCGATCCCATCATCCAATATGAGGAGTATTGTTGTTATTTCTTTTGGATTGGCCTATTTTACCAAAAGGATGTTTTACCTCAAGTGCATTCGCAAAAGATGAAAATCTAGGTGTGGTGCAATCCTTGCCCAAATCACAATATGTACCACCACTTTGCACTTTCTAAGTTGAGCCTAATGTATAGTACATAAACAATGATGAAGATTGATAAGAAAGCATCCTTGCACGATTCAGTAATTAGTCGTACTATCTAATGATTGGTTAAAGGCATGGATCATGAATATGAATGACCAAATTGTTTTCTTGCTCTGTATTTGGGGATTGATTATTCATGGAATTAGTAGAATGGGTCAATCTGTTAGATCTATTCCTAACTATATTCTCTTACATAGTCCATCTTGATGCCTTGTTGTGCACTGCACATATGATTGGGATGATCTTTTTTACTTATTGAGCAAAGTTTCTCAAAATGATAATTTCCCATGTCTCATTGGTTAGATTAGGCACTTGTATTTACAATTGATGCTACTCTAAAAGTTTCTTTGATACTTAATATGTTCATACTTAATATTTGAAAAGGATACTCAAAGCCTTTGGATGCTTCTCAAACTCAATGAATGCTTCCAACAACTTAGAAGAAAGTTCTAACTATTTTAAGACCTTTAGGAATCTCTTGATATTCATTTGAATATTGTTTAGAGGAATGAATTTAAACTTGATTTGAAAAAAACATCTAAATGAAATTTTTCTACTATATTCCACTTCTAAGTAAGATCCACTAATCTTTCGCTTGATTAAAGGACTACTTGTCGAAGTAGGCTTACATTTCATGTGTACAATGTAGGGAGAAAGTGGTTCCTTTAATTTTGTTCCCCAAAATTTAATTGGATCAAAACAAATCCTAGAAAACGTTTTTAGAATCTTATATTGATCTAAACTTGAGAGACCTTTTCAATGTTAGAGTTCCAGTTCTACACAAGGACATGAACAAGACATGGAATAAGATGAAGCTTGGAGCACAACACAACATTGAATGTATTACCAAGTGAATATACAAAGATAAGTAAGCTATTATAGTAATAGGCATATATACAGGGGGGGACTCCTTAAGGTGGAAAAAGTTCCTGAATGGTCCTAAGTGTGTTAACGCACATCACTACCAAAATATAGAAACAAGACTCTCGTATGAGTGATGCAATGAACAAGGAGCTTGCACTGATGTACAAGGAGGTACCAAGCTTTGTGGAAAGATCAATCCACAAAAAGAAGTGAGTTCATAGCTTTGAAAAATGCTTTAGCCTTCTCCATATGCAAAGAATCTGTGAAAAGGCCAAAAATGTTATGATTCCTATGTGCGAAAACAGGCCAAAACGAATTCCATAGTACCGAACCTCTCCCTAGCATGAAGATAATCCACCTTAATTTCCTTTGTACCATCATGGAATACATGTTTCCTTGCAACTATTGATTCACTCTAACTATTAGTGAAGACAGTGGTGGTAGAAAACTGACCAACGCTGATCCATAAGGGGTTTGAGCTACACACACTGAACAATCATCATAAAATCTGCCCTATACTTAGTGTCACAACTAGAAGTGGCCAAAGTATGCTACTTCTTTCTCAACCAAGATATGCATAAGCAACCAAGCATAAAGGAAAAGTCAGAGGGGATGCATGAGTTTCATAAAAACTAGCCTAATGAGATTTAAGAAAAGAATTATGTAAATCTAACAATAATTATCCCCTTTCGGATAAAGCAATTCAAGTTGCTAGGTACCACTAAAGTAGTGAATGATACACTCAACCAGCTACCAATGCTTGACAACTGGGCAATGCACAAACATGCTCATCTAAGATACATCAAATGAAGATTAGGTAGATTTAAGCATAAGTAAATAAAACATCCAACATTGTGCTAACATAGAACAATATCAAATGCGTCTCCAGCATCATGAAGACTTAATCATAATCCTATTTCCATAGGAGTGGAAATAGATTTTTGATCTTCAAGGTCAAAATAATGCAACATTCTATAAATATATATTTTTTTAAAACCATAGGTATTCCCCCCATCAACTTGCATGAATTGAATGGCCAAATAATGATGCAAATGCCCCAAACTGATTGATTCATTGATTGTTAAGCTCAACCACCTCACCCTAACGGAGTTCGAGCTCTTCTTTTTTCCTCTTATAGGTGTAAAGCTCTAGGCTTTTACATTGGTGAATGATCCATAATAATCTTTTGAAAAAAATACAATAAATGAGCATAAATAAATTAACACTTAAATGCATATTTGGACATAATCTAGAATGTAGTTTTTTTATGTAAATCAAATCAACCTTAAGCATAATGTAAGCTTGATGTTCCTAGAGATCAAGCTATCTCTGATACACTCCATCTTTTCCATCAGACAAACTCAATCAAACTATAACTACACTTTGAAGGACTTTTGGAGAGGGTAGAGCATTTGATAGCTAAACCTAGACCTTTAGCTCCTCGTAAGGCTCACAATAGTGGAAGTAAAAGAATAAGCTTACCACCGTAGGAAAGTGAAGGAATAAGCTTACCACAATAGGAAGCTTATACTCCTAATTCTACGTATGATGAAAATCCTTGCTCGATAAATTGTTACTCCTAGGAGCTCTTGAGAGAAATCTAAGAAGAGAAACAATCCAAAGAGAGCTCGAGAGTGTGCCTTTTTTAGCCTTGAATGGTGCTGCTTACACAACTGCTGACCCGAAACTAGGCTGTAATAGCATTATGCATATTAGCAGCGGACGATTTTATGCATATTTGCAGCTGATGATTGTCTGACCTCGCCCATGGTAGTGTTGCTCCTCGGATTAAAATTGATTGGATCGATGATAAGTAATTAGATTGACGATAAGTGATTGGATCAACGTACTCATCAGAAGTTGCATAGCGCATCCATCACGTAATGAATTAAGAATACTGTTTTATGCTAGAGGAGATATCGGTACACAAACAGTGTTTCTCGTATACATATGAGAAAAGCGAGTCTTGAGGCAAGAAGATTCCAAGGGCCAATCCATAATCGATGTGCATAGACGCCCTGGTCATACAAAACATGGAATATATAGAATATCGCAGCCTCTGAAAAGTTGATCAGTTCAAACTTGCTGAGTTGATGATGTATAATGTTCTTTGTATACTGAATCAAGCCACATTAGTGTATGTTGTTTACATCAAATACCTTTCAGTATTGATGATGGTAAAAGGTTAATTTTAGAGCTAAGTGGTTCATTCAAAGCATAACAATGTTTGGATGGTTTAGCTAACACTAAAAACCTAGTTAGGTGGTTTATGGCCTCTGACGCTGACGAAGCCAGTGATTTTACTCAATGTGTCTGATTTGTCTGTGTGTGTGTGTGTGTGTGAGAGAGAGAGAGAGAGAGAGAGAGAGAGAGAGAGAGAGAGAGAGACCCGTTCGACTCCAAATTATACTGCAATAGCATTGAATTGGCTATTGTTTGTACCACACAAGATGAATAAAAAATAATAGACGTGTTTCTCGTGAACATAGATTTGACAAAGGACGCTGAGAGCCGAAGTATGAGAATTCAGGACTTGGAAAGCAGTCTTGAGCTTTGAAAACTTTAAAGGCAGACTTGAGCTGCATGGAGATTCTAATCACCAATCCATCGTCAATGTACATGAACGCAATTGCCGTACAAGTACCGAAGCCTCTGAAAAGCTGATCTCACAAAACCACGTAAATTGATGTATACGATGTTTATATTATCTTTACTTCTTGAAACTACGTGATGAAAGACATTAAACAATTGATCATGATAAACGGGTCATTTCATACTTGCGACGGATGAAAAACGAAATTTTTACCAAATACTTCAAACACATAGATTCAAAAGAGAGAAGCATTCGATGTATAAGAGTTTATAAGAGTCTTGACGATTGAGAAAGATATCTCCATATCAAGACTGAAGCATTTGTGACTATCGCAGCCTCTCAAAAGATGATTTCTTGGTACTACGTGAGTTGATGTATTCGATGTTCGTATTATTTATAGTACTTTATATAATTATCAAATACATTTAACTGTTGATGATGGTAAAAGGGTAATTTTACAGTTAAGTGATTTACTCAAAGCATGAGAGGGCTTACCGCGTCTGAAACTGACCTGGCCATTGGTTTTACTCAATGTGTCTGATTTGTGTGTGTGCGTGTGTGTGACAGAGAGAGAGAGAGACTAGAGAGAGAGAGCCATTTCGACTCCAAATTACCCTGCAGTAGCATTGAGTTGGATATAATTTGTATATCACATGATGAATACAAACTAATACACGTGTTTCTCGTGAACATATATTGGACAAAAAGACGCCGAAAGCTGAAGCCTTGAGCTTTCAAAACGTTAAAGGAATTCGTGAGCTGCATAGAGACTCTAATCACAAATCCATCACGCATGTACATGACCGCCATGGCGGTACGAAAGATGGCATATAAAACTATCGTAGCCTCTGAAAAGCTGATCTCTTAAAACTACGTGAATTGATGCAGACGATGTTGATATTATCTCTAGCTCCTGAAAGTACGTGATCCCTTGAAACCATCTGAATTGTTGTGTCAAGACACATTATCATATGTTGTTTCCATCAAATACATCCACGAATTGATAAATAAAAGGGTCATTCCACACTTGGGAGACATGGAAAACGAAATTTACCAAACACTTTAAACACACAGATTCCAAAGAGAGAAACATTGGATGTATAAGAAACTCTAAGAATTTTTGTTGCGAAAATCGTGACAATGTTATCCTTCTACGAAACCCGTATTGTTAAGGCTTCTCAATGTACGGGATGATTCCTTTGATTAAGCATGCTTGGTCAAAATTTCCGAAGATTGAAGCATCACTTTACAACAAAAACATGGTGTTCCAAAAGCTCTCCATGCACATGAGAAACGACATCTAACTCAACACCCATCCAATTATTATATAGTTTCTAAGATTGGGAGAGGTTCTTGGGTCTAACCAGAGTCACCTTCTTCTGGATGTGCGATCTACACCAAATCTTTAGTAACTAAAACTACACTTTAACTAGAAAGTAATTCATTTGACTATCGTGTAGTGATTTAGCTACCTCAAATCATGTCTTTCACGACTCAAGTTAACTCAAGTGAATCTTACTAGGAACCTCTTAGAAACTAATTCAGTTAACAAGAGCGTTGATATCTCCTATTCACCTCAAATCGAGTCTTAGTTTATGCAAGATAGTGCAAGTGAACTCGAGCTAGGAGGCTCTCTGTTGTGAGCCTACATGGATTCAACTCAAGACCTCCTCCATCACACCCTTTAGATGAAATCACTAAGCTAAGCATATACAATAGATTATATTCTAATTTATAATTTTACCTTGCATGCTTTTCTAGTCAAGTTCCTTTATACCCCCTCTCCCCCATTTTAGGGACATTCTCAATATAAAACATATGCTTCATGTTTATGATCTCTATAATAGCATTCCCCCAATCCCATCATCCAATCTAAGGAGTATTGTTGTTCCTTATTTTTTATTGGACTTTTTAACCAAAAGGACATTTTATCTCAAGTGCATCCGGAAAAGATGAAAATATAGGCGTGGTGCGATCCTTGCCCAAATCACACTATGTACCATTACTTTGAACTTGTTAAATTGAGTCTAATGTATAGTACATAGACAATGATGAAGATTGATAAGAAAGCATCCTTGCAAGATTAAATAATTAGTGCTACTATCTAATGATTGGTGAAAAGGATGGATCTTGAATATGATTAACCAATTGTTTTCTTGCTCTCTATTTGGGCATTAATTGTGCATGGAATTAGTAGAATGGGTCGATCCAGTAGATCTTGTTCCTAACCATACTCTCTTACATATTCCCTCTGGATGCATTGTTGTGCACTACACATACGATTGGAATGATCTTTCTCCCTTATTGAGCAAAGTTGGCACAAAATGATAATTTCCCATGTCTCATTGTTAGGTAAGGAAGTTGTATTTACAAAAAATGGTGCCCTAAAAAGTTCTTCGAAGCACTTCATGACATATTGTCATTCTTAATATTTGGAAAAGATACTCAACGTCCATACATAAGGGGTTTGAGCTACACACACTAAAAAATCATTGTGAAAGCTGCCCTGTACTTATTGTCACAATGAGAAGTGGCCAAAGTAGGCTACTTCTTACTCAACCAAGATATGCAGAAGCTACCAAGCATAAAGAAAAACCATAGGGAGATGCATGAGTTTCATAACAACTACTCTAGTGAGATTATAAAAAAAAAGCATGTAAATCTAACAATAATGATCCCCCTTTAGATAAAACAATTCCAATAGCTAGGTACCAATCAAGTAGTGAACCATGCACTTAACGACCTACGAATGCTTGACACTTGGGCAATGCATTAACATGCTCATCTAAGATACATCAAATGAAAATTAGGCAAAGTTATGCATAAGTAAATAAAACATCCAATAGTCGGCTAATAGAGAACAACATCAAATGCATCTCCAACATTTCATATATCACATTCCAAAGGATGCTAATGAGCATTTCATATATCACATTCCAATTGGATTCTCTATCAACTGTTGGAGACTGATGTTTAATCTCTCAATTATGCTCTCCTTTTCTTCCCTATGTTTTTCAAGCTCTAGAAGTTGCTCTTGTAAAGACATGATTTTTCTTTCTAAAGTGACGACCCTTGTATGATAGAGTTGATATGGTTGGATACAATGCCTAGTAGTAGCAGTTGAATGTGTAGATAATCATTGGCAATCACCTAAGAGTCCAGCTTTACTAGCACTAATGAAATAAAGTAAAGCTGAGAGATTATGGAATTTTGGATGGTAACAAGACATTCGATCAAAAGTATATAGTGAGCCATGAGTCCAAAGGTCAATATTCTTTTCTCAAAGTGCACGATTTTCATTTTGAGAGTTCACATTGTTTCCATGTGTAATTGGTGAAAACTCTCTAGGCATAGAGACATATATACTTGTTGATGTACAGGCATAAGGACATCCCAGTTTGAGGTTTCTAATAGGTGTCAAAACCATCTTTCCAAACAAGTACAAGAATATGAGAAGTAGATTATAAATTTGGTTGTGAGGGACACTAGAGCATGAGTCTTGCAAGGAAATTTTGTTTCCTTGGATGTGGATGGTTCAAAACTTGTCTACATTAAGTATGGCTAGAAATGATATAATTTGGAAAAAGTCATTCTTTTGGGAAGCACAATTACATATTTCATGATATGGAACTCTAGTTTATTGCTTTACATTACTCAAAAAATGACCTCACAAAGTCACATTTGACATATATATTTAAAACTTCGACCTTTCAAGTAAATAAACACTCTTGTTGATATATTTAGGTATTAATGTGCGTGAACACTCTAGGACCGTTGGGGTACTTTTTTCCCTCTTCAGGAGGTTTTTTTCCTCTGGCTTGTATATATGTCTATTGCTCTAATGGGCTACTTATCTTTGTACATTCTCTAGTAATACATTCAATATTGTGTGTTGTGCTCCAAGCTTCTTCTTCTTCTTCCTTGTGTTGTTCGCATGCTTTTGCAGACGTCTAACTCCAACAATTGGTATCAGAGCACGTCATCGCTTCATCTAAGGTGGCCTCCACACTCCTCTGGTTGTAGTCTCAAAATCGCATGAATTTTGGTGAGCTTGCTTTGGCCTCTGAATGCACTATTGTAGCGCTTGTGTACGCTATTTCATCTTTCTGTGCCAAAGGTATATACCAGTTTCTGTTCGCCAGTATAAGTGTCTTGAAGTCTGCTACAGGTCTATCTAAATTTTTCTAGGCAATTCTATTCAACTTTTTGAGATAAAGTCAATTTTTTGCATCAAGGTATTTTAGTCACTAGCCATGGTTGAAAGTAGTGATGTATTCCATATGTTCGTTGTTGAGGATAATTTGGATGGTACCAACTACCCGGTATGGGCTTATATGATGTGACATGTATTGGTTGCAAAAGAACTGTGGAACATTGTGCAGGGTGTTGAAAAACATCCTATCACACCTGCAACTATTACAACTGCAGGTACAAAAGCTGAGGCAGAAGGTGTCGAAGATGATGATATTCTGCATATTCCTATTCGTGCTACGATTTCTACTACACCTACTAGAGAGCAGATTCATTGGGATGGCAGAGATGCTCAGGAACATGCATTGATAGCTTTGTCTCTCAAACGTGCCATTATTCCTCACATTCGCTCTTGCAGAACACCTAAGGATGCTTGGGATACACTTACCACATTGTACCAAGCTAGGAATGAGGCTCGTGTTGGTTACCTCCGAAAAAAATTTGGAATGTACATCAGTTGGACATTAAAACACCTTTTTTGAATGGCGACTTGCATGAAGAAGTATATGTTTTTCAGCCCCATGGATTTGTGCAGAAAGGGCATGAAAACCAGGTGTGCAGGTTAAAGAAGGCATTTTATGGTTCGAAGCAAGCACCACGTGCTTGGTATGAGAAGATACATGCCTATGTGATTGCACATGGTTTTGAGAACAGTCCAACTGAAAGCACCTTATATGTTAAGTGTGCTATTTATGTATTTCTGATCATTGTTGTTTATGTTGATGACATGCTGCTCATTGGTCCTCATGACAGGATTATTGCTGATTTTAAGGCTGATTTGCAAGCCTCATTTGAGATGTCTGATTTTGGGCATTTGCATCACTATTTGGGGATTCAATTTATGCACGTTGATGGTGGAATGGCTTTGTGTGAAACTAAATACATTGACACATTATTGCAGCGTTTTGGCCTTGAAGATTGTAGATCTATTGCCACTCCTATGGAGACAGGTTTATAATTGAGTCTTCATGATGCTAGAGATGCATTTAATGTTGTTCTCTATCAGTAGGCTGTTGGATGCCTTATTTACTTCTCCATTACTTGGCCAGATATTTAGTTTGTTGTCTTACAGATGAGCATGTTTATGCATTGCCCACGAGGCAAGCATTGGCAGGCAGTTAGGCGCATCTTTCACTACTTGATTGGTACTCGGCTACTTGGGTTGTTTTATCCGAAGGGAGGATCACTAATGCTAGATTTGCATGCATTTTCTGACTCTGATTGGGTTGGTTGCTATGACACTTGTGTGTCCACTAGTGGCTTTTGCTTCATGCTTGGTAGCTCATGTATATCTAGGTTAAGCAAGAAGTAGCCTACTGTGGCCACTTCCAATTGTAAGGCTGAGTATAGCGTAGCTTTCACAGTGATTGTTGAGTGAGTGTGGCTTAGATGCCTTATGGCTGATTTGGGTGTTGGTCAGTCTTCTGCCACCACCATCTTCACTGGCAATCAGAGGGCATTGGCAGTTGCGAGGAACCCTATGTTCCATGCTCGCACTAAGCACATTGAAGTGCATTATCGTTATGTCAGGGAGAGGTTCTCTACTGGGTAGACCAGCTTGGCATATGTGCCCACGCAGGGGAACATTGCAGACCTTTTCACAAAGGCTCTGCCTAGGAAGAAGTTTGAAGCTTTTCGCAAATCTTTCGGCTTACTTCCTTTTGTGGAGTGATCTCCACATAGCTTGGTACTTCCTTATACATGAGTGCTAGCTACTGGTTCACCGCATCCCTCGCAAGGGGGATTTGTTGATATATTTAGGTAGTGATGTGTGTGAACACTCTAGGACTACCGGGGCACTTTTTTCCCTCGTTAGGAGGTTTTTTTCCCCCGGATTGTATATACGCCTATTGCCCTAATGGGCTATTTATATTTGTACATTCTCTAGTAATACATTGAGTATTGTGTGTTGTGATCCAAGCTTCTTCTTCCTTGTGTTGTTCACGTGCTTCCACAGACGTCTAACTCCAACAAAACTGAGGCTTTAAAAAGAGAAATCATATTTTTATTCCCATACATGCCCAAGTTTGATGATGTCGAAAGTAGATTTCTTTGTGTCTCTGTAAAAGAAAAGAGAGAGTAACCTAGAATGCCTACTCGAGCCTACTAAAAAGTGCCCTATTAGAAGCACTTTATCCCCTTAAAGAGAAACAAGGTTAGGCTTTATCCCATAAAATTAGGGTTCCTTAAAAATCCAACGCAGGGTTCATTTTTTCCTATAATGTTAATTGGATTTCGAAGGATATGTTTAGAGCACATCTATTAGAGGAGAAAATAGAATGGTGTAGATGTAGGTATAGTGCATGAGATGATAGTCAATTCACTACCCTCTAAGTTGGATTGTAGTATATATCCCATTACTCATAGTTACATATATGCCATAAAACTCTACTAGACATTTAGAAGACAAGGGAACTATTGCTAGATAGTTTGTTCACATAGAATGTCTTTAGATTGCATGTGTCTTAGGTGGAAGGTCCACACAGTCCATAGAATCCAAAGTGACGCCCAAGAATTAGCAAGGTATGCTAAGGACAAGGCTACACATCCCCAAATCTCCCATCACCAAAGAGAGTTGTAACACTAGATATTCCAAAAGAGATTCTTTAAAGGAGAATTGCATAAAAAACTATTTTGTTCAAGAGTATTCCATAACTTGGAAGGATTTCCACTCTTAGTCTACTCTTCAATCATTGAGGACAATGATCCTTAGCTAGGGTAGAGAATTTTAGATAGAGATCCAAGCCAATTCATATATCATTGTATTTTGGAGCAAGATCATGAGTTGCTAAGGTTCCTAGCTCGAGGGTTTTCCTAAGATTCCATGTCACACTAGAGCACTCTAAAAGCTTTCTAATTGTGAAGCAAGAGAATAACTAGCATGGTAGGAGAGTACCGCACATGCTAGTATCAAGTCTCGTGGTAAGAAGTTTCTCACAAAGAGAGAGAGAGAGAGAGGAAGAGAGAGAGAGATAGAGTGAGAGGGGGGAGAGATTGAAAGAGAGAGTGAGAGAGATTGAAAGAGGGACTGAGAGAGAGAGGGAGACAAAAAGAGAGACAAAAGGAGAGGGAAATAGGATAGAGAAACTAATAAAAAGTGAGAGAGATAGAAAAAAGAGAGGGAAATATATATATATATATATATATATATATATATATATATATATATATATATATATATATATATATATATATATATAGAGAGAGAGAGAGAGAGAGAGAGAGAGAGAGAGAGAGAGCGAGAGAACAGATAGGGATAGGTTGAGAAAAAGGAAAACAAAAAGAAAATTAAAATTTACTGTAAATTAGTGTAATTATACTTTTTAATAGAAGTAGATAATTTTTTTATGTTATGTTTTGTTATTTAGCCTTACTTGAATAGAAGGTTGAGAAGATGAACTGATTTCATTGATGAGTTCAAACAAGAGTGCGGCGAAACCGAAGCTTTTAACTGGACGATTGAGAAAGATATCTCAATATCAAGATTAAAGCTTTTGTCACTATCCCCTAATCAATAGGAAACGATCAAACTTGGAAACTGATTATCCATGTCACTACAATTGGAATTGTAAGAAAATTTGCTACAGTAATAAGTCTTGGATCAAGAATATACAAGTTTCGGCAGTACACTCATGATTTAATCATGAGAAGAAAAGGTGGACTTCTTAAAATTTAGAGTCCCAAGATCTCGGAAATATTTTTTCACAATGAATTATAAAGTGGTTAAAGGGTCATGGAATGCCCAAGAAATCATTGAAGAGTGTAAGCTAAGTCTTTAGCTTATCTACTTAAAGTAGCTTAAATTTGAAAGCTCAGAAAGAAAGTAATGATTCTAAAAACTTGTGTGCTTTATTCTAAAGCATGTAAGCAAAGGTATTGTATAGCACAACGGCTCAAGTATGAGAAGTTGAAATAGCTTTCAATTTCTCATTGGAAATTTTCAATCAAAAGAAAATTAGGCTAGAGGAAAAGTGATCACAAAATGGTATATTTGCGGGCTTGTTTGTCGAGAACAGCAAAGTTTTTATTAACATCAAAGTGGGCTTGTTTGTCGAGAACATTAAAGATTTTGTACGTGAAAGTGATGAATGGCCAATCTCACGTTTGATATGAGAGTTCATAGGTGAAAGTGATGAATGCCCAACCTCGAGTTGGAGTCTTTGGCAAAGTTCCCAAGTCTAGATAATTATAAGCTTCTAAAAAAAATCGTTTACAGTTTGTTTGATCCAATGAAATTTAGGTAACCAAAATCAAAGAAAACACATCTTTCCCGCATTCTACATAGGATGTTCAAGCTTAGTTGGATAGAATAGCCCTCTAGTCAAGTACAAGACTAGTGCATGTTGATTAGAATTGTGAGGGGGGCACTAGACTATTTTGTTGAGTTCAAATAAAAATTCATTCCTCCAAACCAAGATCAAGTGGACATTAAGAGAGTCCTTAAAGTCTTGAAGTAGTTACAATTTTCCACTAGACTATCATAGCATTCACCCAATCTTGGAAGACTGAAAGTATTTGAAGTACCTTTTTTTTATATCAAGTACATATATTCCCATGAACAACATTTCATGTGCTCATGAGTTAGTGGACGGAAACACATCTTAGTTGTTCTTGAGGGATATTTTTGGGTGTGTGTAGAAGTGTGAGAGACACATGAGAAGCACACACAAGGAGCACAAACACAGCAAGACACACGGAGAAGACAATGGCTAGAATAGCTCTCTCTATTGATGATGGATTACACTGAAGTAAGAGTTGAATAATATCCCTAAGTACAAAGTCCCACCACATATGAGTGAATCATGTATGTGGTAACATGGAGAAAAAACCTCTAGCCAGCACTAGAGTAAAAAGTGCCCATGTATAGGGAAAAGGTTCACATCAAAGCTACTCGAGCAACATATAAGTGTAACAAGCACCCCTTGGAAAAAATGATCTAAACACATACAGGGAGTGACAGATCAACCCCACAAGGTAATAAGCTTAAAACTTTGCAGAAAGCTTAAAACTTTTCCCATGGAAGAGCTTTGGTGAATATGTCTACCACATTATCTTGTGTAGGGGCATATACCAAATCAATATCTCTTACATGAAGGCGCTCTCTCACATAGTGATAATGGACCTCAATATGTTTGGTCCGTGCATGAAACACTAGGTTTCGTGCAACAGCCAAAGCACTCTGACTATCAATAGAATATGTTTAGCAACATCAATCTCCATGAAAAGATCCATCAATAGGAATCTTAGCCATATACACTTCACTATAGCTATGAAAAGTGCCCTGTACTCAGCTTCACAACTCGATGTCACCACTATAGGTTGCTTCTTACTCAACCAAGATATGCATGAGTCTCCAAGGAAAAAGCAATTACCACTAGTGGGCATGAGAGTATCATAACAACTAGTCCAATCACTATCTGTAAAAGCATGCAAGCATGCCTGAACATCTCTGCCATAAATGAGAACTAAGCTCAAAGTGTGTCTGAGATATCTAAACACATGTTTTACCACTTGCCAGTGCTTAGTGCCAAGGCTATGCATGAATCAACTCAACTAGGAAATTGCATACTGTTTATTCGGCCTTGTGTTGCATGCATATATAGACACCCCATAATTTGCTGATAAAGAGAAGTTTCAAATGCATCACCAGAATCCTCAACTAAGAACTTGAATCTTGTCTCAATTGATTTCGAAAATGCCTTGCAATCTTCAAAGTCAAAATGCTGAAGTAATTTTTCAACATACTTTGCTTGATGCATAACAAGTCCCCCCTCAATGGATACAAACTCGATGCCAAGATAGTAGCTCAAAAGATCAAGATAAGTGACATCAAAAGTATGGTGCAAATCAGCCCTAAGAATGTCAAGTTTTGCATCACATGACCTAGTCAAGAGTATGTCATCAAAAGTATGTTGCAAATCAGCACCATTTTTATGTATGTAGGGTGTGCTTTCAATCAGACTACATATGAATCCAAGAGCATTCAAGTGTTGATGTGTGAATGTGAGTCCATGTTCCCATGTGGGGATCTGAATATCTATGTGAGAATGTGTCTATGTATGCACAAATGTACATGAATTGTCCATGTAGATGCGTGTTTTCATGGATATGTGCATATATGTGTCTTGAAAGAGTTTCATGTGTGATTGTCTATATGTTTAATTTTACATATATGAGTTCATGCATGAAGTGCATGTTTCCATGTAACCATGTGAACTCTAGCAAGGACTTCCTCATGTGTATGAGAAGGAATTCATCACAAAATTTATGAAGGAGGAGATCTAGAACTCCGAAACTAAAAAGGTAGACATACTCTTAATCTAGCTCTCAACCATGCCTATGTCCTTCATATGTAAAATTATAGTTCTTTTATTATTAAGTGCACATCTAATTATATAGCCTGAGAATAGCTCATTAATAAAAAATGATGACGAAACATTTATCCTAGATACGAGGAGAATGATGTGTAGGTGAGAAATAGTGGGTAGGTCTTCTAGGTAGTAGTTACAATAGTCATGGGAAATGGGCATACATCCATGGAATTTGTCAATTTTAGTTATGGTTTAGTGTTCGAGGGTGTCCTATGGGGATGCTTGTGCATTGTCTTCTACTGGAAGGGTTAGCATGGATGGCCTTGATAGCTAGAATCAGGGTGTCCCTTCTAGACACATATACTTGTCATAATGCCTCTATGCTTGAATTTAAAGTGGTGTGTGGAAACTTCCATTAAATATAGCATAGAACTTTTGTAGGTAGGAACGTCCTCTATGAAATCTAGCATGGGTCTAGATTATAGGTTTAGGATCATCACCATCACCAAATATATCTAGCCCTCGCTCTATAGTAGGTCTAAAATTCACAAGTACCAATCCATAAGTGGTTCTATTTTTTTTCCATAAAACTATATGGGTTCTCTCTTTCGTCACAATCAATGATCATAAGGCAGCAAGCATGTATATGGAAGGTAAATATTTTTGTTGAGATTCTTTATTGTACAATGGTCTCCAGCAATTACTAAAATACGGGTAAGCTTTATATCTTTGAGTAGATAGTCTTATATGAAACACCATTAAAAAAATCATTTGAATGCACATGATAAAAATTTATGGAAAGATAATACATTTCAATCATTACTTTAGGGGAGGGCATATCCTCAAAACTGATATATGTTCCATGATAAAAGTCCATGAATCAATAAATGTTTCTGACCAATGCCGTTAGACATATTGTTAATGTTTATTCCTCCCCATAGTTTGCGAAAATCATGGATAAGAGAATCCAAGAATGAGAATTAAAAGCATTCAATCGCCTTTTTTTATATTGCCATATGGAAATAGATAAAAGAAAATTTCTTATTATCTCTCTTGAAACTCACATTTTCATATTTGTAACGTGGTATTTAATATTTTTGGCATGTCATAATTTCCTCTTATTGATATCTAAATAAAACATTTTTTTGCGACAAGCATGTATGGACGCAGAATCAAGTTCAAGCATATTTATCCATTGCTTGCGGTGTTATCCATTGCTATTTGTGTACTGTTGAAGCCTTCCAACTTCACGGAGTCACAGATTTCATTGTGCCATCCATTGCGTGTATCATAAATTATAATTTTGAGTCTTTTTATGCAATATTTTCATCATTGGAGCTCTGTGTAGAGAGATATGCCTCAATCTCTATGGTTCTGTATGTGTATTATCTTCTTCCATAAATGTCCATATCACACCTATGCATTCTAAGTATATTTCCTACTCTCTAGTCATTCTAAGTTCACACAATAACGCCCAATATCTAATCTTCCCACTTGAAGCTTTTAAAATGTATTTCTCCACAATTCATACTAGGTTAGGAGTAATGATTTTTTTGAGTGCCAGCTTTTAGAAATAGAAGGTTTTCTCTTCATGCTCAAAATCTAAAACTACATTATCTTGATTCAAACATTTGAGATCAATGCTCCGAATCATAATGGTAATAATTATATTTCATTGTCCATATTAGGACTTCTACTATAATGTTAAAAAAAAGGTTGGTCTAGAGCATGGTTTTGCAAAGACCCTCTGATTCAAATCGATCATGTAAGTTGATGTTTAGAGTGAATCATATGGAATTAGACACGAACACACATATTTATACACATCCAAATACATATGGACATACACACATGTATAGATAGACGCTCACATACACACACACACACATGCATTCTAGTATTGATCCCAAAGTGTGCATAATGCACCTACGTTAGTGTGCATATTGGTTTATATGTTTGCATTAAATGTCAGATCTCCTAGTGGAGTCTCATTCAAGAAAAGAAGGCTTCTATATCCATCCTTAGATGTTCATTCAGGTATTAGTATTTAAGAAGCTTGAAAATATTGGTTCACTTGTTTCCAAGCAAGGATCCTCGAAGGATGCTCAAAGGAATCAATGCTTTTTGGAACTAATCTGCTTTAACAGTAGAATTTACATGCACATAACTAAGAAGACGTTCCATGTACCTAAATTATTTTATGATATTTCAATGATTGATTATCATGAATCCATCAAAGGATTGCATTGAGTGTCTATGAGATAGTGTCCCATTAAAAAGGGCTTCTTCTCATTTCCTCTAAGGCAAAATATCTCTTATGCACTAAACAAGCTCCTCCATGGCCAATCTTTACACAAAAGCTAACAAAGATAGTCTCTGCTTAGATGTCCATTGAGGTAGCATTATCTACAAAAGCTTGAAACGATACATTCACCCATCTCCAACCAAGGGTCCTAGAAGCATTTTCAGATTTCTAGATTTTTCTTTCGGAGGATTTTGAAAGACTTTTATGAATCGATCAAAGCATTGTATTTGGTGTCTTATAAAATAGCATCCGCTTTAGACAATGACTCTTTTAATTTCTTTAGAGGTTCAAATTTTTCACACTTTAAGCAGGCTCGTACATACTCTATCTCACCAAAGTAGTTATTAGAGGTAGGTTTCTTGGTCAAGTGCAAACGTATTGATCTTAAAATTGGAATTGGTAAACACATTGATCTTAAAATTGGAATTGGTGAACAAAATCAAGTCCAAAAGTATTGGACCCTCTAAGGATCCTTCAAGGTCCCTTGACTAGAGATTCATGAACCTATCTTCTGGGGATTTGTATTTAATGTTATTTGAAAGGAGTTGCAATTGTGGTCTAGTTGTATCGGAGACTTTTCCAAGATTTCTTGTACGAATGAGCTTAGATCTCGTAAAATATCAACCCAAAGAGGAAATTGGAAGAATTGTGTTTCAAAAATGAAATTTTCTTAGAGATCAAGAAATAGAATCCTTTGAGGAATTCTTAAAATAAATCTTTGAACATTTTGTAGAAGAACAAATCACTAGCTTTTATTAGAAAAAGATTTAAAGTCACTACCTTCTTTGAGGATCCTTCAAGGTCACCTTGTTAGAGATGAACCTATGTTTTCAAGGTTTGCAATTAATGTTGCCGAAGTAGATGTCCTATGATGGGCTACCTTTCTTATTTGCTTTACCAAGATTGAACATTAAGGAGCTTACCTATCGCATAACAAGTATACATCCAAAGAGGAAATTGGAATCAGGCTTTCTTTATGGGGGATCATATTGAACATATCATCAAAAACAGTGCTTTGAGCGATTCATAAAAATCGTTCTTGAAATTAATGTCCGACAATAGTTGAGAAATGTGGAGATGCTTCTCACGTATGTGGTGCCAATGCCCCTCTAAACAAAATCGGGTCCAACTGCAGTAGGTCCCTCTTAGGATCCTTTAAATCCCCTTAGCTCAAGATGGCTGATCCTATCTTTTGATTTTCAAATAGTGCTTCCTAAATAAATGTTCCAAGATGGCTTGCCTCTACCAAATGCTTCGTCTCGATTAACAACCGAGGAGCTTGCATAGAGGATAAAAGATCTTTGCTTGTAAATGAGGTCAGAAGTAGTTTTTAATGAAGAAAATATCATATAGATTATGAAATACAATGCTTTCTCTTAATCATATAAATCCATCTTCAAATTTTTTTCGTTTTCTTAAGGGATTGTATTTCATAATCTATATGATATTTCCTTCATTAAAAACTACTTCTGACCTCATTTACAAGCAAAAATCTTTTATCCTCTATGTGTGTGTGTGTGTGTATATATATATATATATATGTGTGTGTGTGTGTGTGTGTGTGTGTGTGAGTATTTGTTGAGATTAAAAATAGAGTAGCCTAATTAGGGGATAAGAAATATCTAAAGGGATTTAGTATGAACTTTATTTAAGATGAGACGGTACCTTATTGATCATAAAATACAATCCCTTAAGAAATTGATGAAAATCAATCTTAAATTTTTCAGCAAAGACGAGTTCACACATATGGAGGTGCTTCTCGAATACATGGGTGCCAATTCTAGTAAAAGAAATGAAGTCCAAAAGCACTAGGTCCTCTAAGGTTCCTTCAAGGCCCCCTAATTAGAGGTGGGTGAGAGCACCATTTCAAGGTTTGGAAATAATGCTGCTTGAATGGATGATAGAGGACGGACATGTGAGCCCAACCTTCATGAGGTAGACTACATTAAGGAAAATAAATTACAATGTAGAGATATAGATGAATATACAAATCAAGGTACATTGATCATTTACGCTTCTAGATCAAATCTAGTATGTGAATTTTTGTGCATGTATATGTATGTGAGATCATACATGCATATGATTATGTGTATATACATATTTGCATATTGTGTGTGTAAAGTTTTTTGATTTATGTAGATCTATTTAGGACTATTCAAGGGTAAATGTATACATATGAATATATTTTGTGCCAGAACGCTTAATCAAGTGAGACTAACTTCAAACCTCATGATCCAACTTCAAACCTCATGATCCAACTATGAGAAATAAAATTTACTTTCTGAATTATGTTGTAAAGCACAAGTATGAAATTAAATAGAGAATATTAAAGTAGAGATAAAGTAGATAGTATTAATAGAGTTTCAAACTAAAATATATGGAAGCACATTACAAGTTTCTTAACCAAATAAAATGAGTCTTTTACTCTACTAAATGATCATCCATAATTCTCTAAAATGTGGTACTTTCACATAATGATATAATAACATTGAAACCTCTGTATCTTATCTTGGCTCATCTCTGCTCATATATTTTGGTTTATCACCATTTGATTGCTTTAAAATTCTTTAATTGGCTCTATGATTTCTTCCATAACTACTATTGGCTAAACCTTTAATATTCCAATCAGATTAAGGTATTCCATCATTATAAAGTCTTTGCACTTTTAAGATTCTTATCTTGCCACTCGAAAGAGTCCCTACATTAAATATTCCATAAGTGCTTATGCTTTGCGTGTAGTGTCAAGTTCATGCATATCTTTCCATACATATGGAGATCCTCAAAAGGACATGTGTGAGCTCAAACACTACAATAGATCAACCGTATACCGAGGTTTTTACCGAGGGAAATGAACGGGGCTATTTTTGCCGTGATGTCGGTGTAACTGTCGGTATGCATGTTGGTACTATAGTGCTCGTATGGGCGTCGGTATGGGCGTCGGTATGAGCATCGGTATGGGCGTCGGTATAAGCATCGGAAATACCAACACTACTATTGACGCCCATACTGACGCCTCTGTTGGGTGCACTGCCGCATATACCGGCACTCGCTAGGTGTACGAATGCTTATTCTGATGACATTACTAGGAGTACCGTCGCTTATACCGACGACCATATCTACAATATTGTTTTTGGGCAGAGTATGTTGTCTTTTGCTATAGCAACATTACCATGATGTTGCTTAACAAAAGACAATACACTCTGCCCAAAAGAAACCGAGAACATGTGATGTGTACTCTAATGTCAACCAAAATATGAGTTCATAAAACACAATACTATTGGACACAAAAGAGATAATCAGAATGAACCATGAACCATGTACAAAAAAAGTTATATATTTCATAAATGAAGCATGTACAACAGTGTGGCAAACCACTGTCATATATGACGCCTTTACAAAATGTGGCAAAGCAATGCATTGCCATATAAAAATCAAATACAAAATTTTGATGTGCCACTGCCATACACATGCAAAGAACGTTCCATATCAATAGTCTTGTAACAAAGAACATTAATGGAATGAGATAAATTCGCATGAATTTACAAACAACAAGTAAAAACCAAGTTTATAAATTAATCACCTCATCGCAAACACTCCCATGAAACGACTGCAGTGCGTCCCTCCAAGTCCTCCAATAGTGCAGTCAATACATGCTGATATCCCTAAGACTCTTCCGTTCGTGTTGGAGGACGACCCATTGCCAGCTCCTGCAACAAATATACAAAACATTAGAGGAACATACATGAGAAACTGAACACAAATAAATAAAAAAATGAAATGCTACTTACAAACTCATGATGCATTGTGTCATATCCGCTGCTACCCAAATGTGACGGTCCAACCGTATCTAAACATGTGGTTGTGGCATCTCGTTGCTAGCAATATCGGTCAAGATTCTGTTGCTGCTCCTTGCGAATCAGATCCCACTCCTCAGCATGTAACCATACAGGCTTTGGTAAGCATGCTCTGAAAGCATCATGAGCCTCTGATTGCAATGGGACATCACCTCACATGCGGTGTGCAGAATCCACTCTAAGCTGACAAGAGATTGTCCATCCGCTAGTCGGAACTCCTGATAAATCATTTGCGTGATATAATTCTTCTTATCTTTATCATGTTCACTCCATTTCAACGTGATAAAATGTCCAAACTGTATGGAGCAAAGATGTCGTATACGTGCATGCATTGCTTTGCCAGCCGCATCCATCACTGGAGCTCGATCTTCGGTACTATACACCTTGGAGTCATCATGGTCATGAGCACCCCAAGGTGGACGTGGTATTCCACGTGGTGTACTGTGTGGCGTACCTACATCTGAGGTACTCTTCTTAGGAGTACAAGCGGGCGAGACAACATCTCTCACACTGCCTCCACAACAGCCACCTCCTCCAGACCTACCTGTAGATCCACTCCTAGAACCTCCTGCTCTAGAGCGTGACCTTGATCTATGAGGCGGGCCAGAACCTGTATCGCACTGAGGCGTCGAACGCACATATCTACTACTAGACCCAGTAGGAGATGGCTGAAAAGATGGTCGTGGTGGAGTCACAAAGCTAGGAGACATACCTCCTACGGGAGTAGTAGCACCCGCAGGAGTGACATCGATAGGAGCGACATCGACGGAGTGACACCGGCAGGAGTGAATCCGGCAGGAGTAAGGCCGGCAGGAGTGAGGCCCCCAGGAGTGAGACCGGGAGGAGTGCTACGAGGAGCAATCCAATACTATGATGCAGCGGCCATATACGTGGGAGGTACCTGAGAGATAAACTCTAAAAACTGCTCCTCTATCATGGAATGAGGAGTGATTGGAGGACTGTCTCCCATCGTGCTCTGTAACAAAAGAAATCAAATAACTAGTATGTGATAATAAAGATAATATAGTGAATAAAGAGAAAAAAAACAAAAATTAGTATGTACAAGTGTTTTATTAAAAAATCCTCTAATCTAGCATCCTCTTGAAGATCCGATACATCGAGAATATCTATCTCTA
Organism: Ceratopteris richardii; assembly: GCA_020310875.1. NCBI lineage: Eukaryota > Viridiplantae > Streptophyta > Polypodiopsida > Polypodiales > Pteridaceae > Ceratopteris > Ceratopteris richardii. Next base: position 58,405,435 of record CM035416.1, on the reverse strand, counting down.
TATTGATGGCTTCTAAATCGCTCGCTATGCTAGTTTCTTCCTGATCATCATCTATTGCTTCGTCTTCTCGAACAATGGCCTCTTCTTCAATGACCTCTTCTTCTCGAACAATGATCTCTTCCTCCTCGACTATCGAATGAATATTTGATTCCACTACAGATGGACTATCTTGTACGTCTATATTCTCACAAATTTGTCTACTACATGGGGTGACTTGTAAAACAAATAGCCACTCTGGTTCTTTTGAATCTGGTATAAAAACAACTTGCTCACAATGTTCGGGAAGTACAAATGTATCCCTTTCATCTGTCCATAATTTTGTGGAGTCTACTTGAAGCAAACCGCTTTTATCCCGCCTCACTGTTGTGTTTCTTCCAGAGGTGACTACTTTGAACCATTTCACATCAAAAACAAAATAATCAAACTTCCTAAAAGATATTTTCTAGATATCTTGAATCACACCACAATAATCTAGCTGGCCTTATTCAGCATTATTATCTCTTGCACTCGCTCTACTTTTTTGCAAAAAGTTCACCATCATCCCACTATCAAAAGTAGACCTATTTTTATCGATTTGTGCAATCCGAAAGTGTCCTCCATGAGACCATAGTGCACGGTATTTAGTATACTCCCAATCACACTTCTTTGCGAGTTCTTCTTCTTCTTCAGAGATATCTTCACCCGCTGCCTTTGCTTGAGAAACCGTTGTATCTAGCCATCTGCTCGTTGGAAAAGGTGGAAGAGGTCGAAGAATTTCTGGAAGAGGCAAAAATCGAGTGGAATGATTCTTTCGAAATTGAGCTCTTTCCTTTTCATTGGTTTCCTTGGCAAGCTCATACCTTTCTAACCACTTCTGCATAGGCTCAAAGTTAACTATGCAAAACTTCATTGCCTTCTCTCTAAAAGCTGCATCTATTTTCCTTTGCAATCCTTTACCTTGTGGTTCATCGCCTACCAGATGAACATCTTCATCATCGCTCCATAAGTGAGGCATTTCGGGATCTGACATACGTAGAAACTCAGTTATAAATACAAGAGACTCTTGTACAAGTGTAATATGCCCATTTTAGGCATATAGATACCTTGGTTTGAAAATGGTCACTATCTAAATATTTGTGATTGAGGAAACTGAGAGGGTTAATCAAGTATGTGAAGATTTCCTTCTAACCGATCATGGTTAGTTATGCACATGTTAAAGTACAATTTTTAGGATGTAAAGAGAGTCTGTATATGCACTCATCTATATTTTTCGGAAATATGATTGTATCCTTGAACATGAGTGTGCGTAGAGATGTATGTATTCCCTTGCATCCATATGAACCTAGTGTGAAACCTTTAAAACATATGGCATTAAGAAAGCATAGCAAAACTAAAAATAGATACAAACACATAAATCGCGCATGGAGTGAACAAGAAGTTAAAGCATTACGATTATAGCTTTATTAAAAAAAAATCACTCGTGAAAAACTCTCTATTCTTATTTTCTTCTTCTTCCCAGCGCTGCATGCAATGGCGGAGAGAAGTTGTGCAAGCATGGCTTTCGGAGTCAATTACGCTCTTCGAAGAAGAAGTCTGGCACTTACACCTAGCAGATGTCGCTCATCACGATATGCGTGACCAAGAGGACTGCAAGTCCGACTATAATCTGTACCAGGACCACTGTGCATGCAGTGTGCATCCAGATATTTGGCGTTCCAATGGATTTCTTGTATATAATTGGAATGATACAGAGAAGGTTAACATCGCCCTGCACAAGGATGACACGCACAAATCGAGATGAATTGTAGAAGCAAATTTGATGCAGGCAATACATGAGTAGATACGTGTTGCATAACATGCATGAAGGGTGATCTCCATGAAGCTAAAGCCTCTGTCATACAGAAATATGGAGGTTTGAGTAGTAAGCCAATCAGAGCATCGGTACATGTTGAAGAACAATACACAGAATCTTGGAGATGAAGGAGATACCCGAAGCGTTTTCTGGCGAATTTAGACCTTTAGAGTTCATCTATTGAAGCTTTTCTCTCTGAAGATGAAGCGACAGATTTGATATGGGCTTGAAGCGAATGGCTTATTTGGCAGATTATGGAAGGAAACGTTGCAGAGCTATGTTCAAATTTCAACAAACAGATATGATAAACACAGCGATAGTTTTGAAGGAAATCGTTCTCTCATTTATTTTGGATTATATGGATGCTGGCCTTCAACAACCACGCTGACTAGGACGACGATGTGAAACTCAAGCCTGATGTGACATTTGATAGTTCACAGGGCTATTGTATTCAGAGAAGGAATTTGCAAGGACTGTATTGCTTCAAATACTAAGTGTGATGGTGATTGTCATATCAGGAGGAATAGCGCTTATTGCAGATCGTGACTCTCAATGCATTAGATATCTCTCTGAAGTATTGGATTCAAAAGCCTTATATAGTTTGATCCGGTTTCACATCCACAACATCTGTTTCGAGATGGAATTTCTAGAAAAATATGGCATGTTGTTTGCATACTGCATCATGTATTTTCACAAACCAACTACAGATCGTGGATGATTTTCTACTAGATGGCACATAACACGATCGACAACAATCTAACATTCTACATGAACCCTACATATACAAGATGCAGTCAAGTAGATAACTGAAGTAGAAGTGTCATTTACACATCTCTAATTGCTGGCAGATTTTGTTTATCTATAGGTTTTCGTATTAGAGAGAAAGATAGTTTCCAGAGAGTAATAGAAGTAAATCCATGGTGTTCAGACAACAACATAAAGTTCTGCAGATATCAGAGCAATGCTAGTTTGGAGGAAGAGAGTTCTAGCGAGTTCATGTTTTCTTTTATGAAGATGAAGATAATCTCAACCGAATGTAGTGGTGGATGCTTTTATCGAGAAGCATGAACAGTCATGGTCTATGAGAAGAACTCTATATTTGAATAATTTGATATTGATGATGCCAACGACTTTAGAAGTGCTCCTAATATCAGAATGATGGTTACTGCGAATATGTGGAGCAAATTGTTTGTAGAAATTTTCAAGAGGAATTTCGGCATCAACATCGACCCTGAGGACTTCCTCATTGAGATGAGATGGATGTTTATATAATGTGATCATTCTCTCTTTTCCCGAATGCATAGGAGATGCAAGAGAAACTTGCTAGATATTCATGAACACGATTTCCATGGTTGGTGATGGCTGTATGATCAGTTTAGGAAGGCACCATGGCATATCGCATGCCTACATCAAAGAATCGATGATGAAGATGAACATATTGAGATTATGATTACTACTTTGTAACCATCAGATTGAGAGTGAGATGGAGATTGTGAGTGAGTGTGTGATTGAGAGTGAGAGTGTGAATGAGATCGAAAATGAGATTGGGATTCCCATTATATGATCACATGATTGTGATTGAGATTGAGATTGAGAGTGTGAGTGTGAATGAGATTGTGATAGCTCGGGGGTGGTCGGGAGGTAGAGGCTTCGTCAAGAAGCTATTTTCCAAAGCTATTGTATCAAGAAGGAAGAGGCTTTATCCAGAAGTTATTGATATAATTAGAATCTGATGTCTTAAGATTCAAAAGATAAGATCTCTTTATATATATATATATATTTCTCATTTAAATACTTTGTCTGATTTGTTCTTTTGATAATGAGACTAATGTTTGGATATGTTTTTTGCATGCTTGATGAGGAACGCTACAACAAGCCATCCGTCTGCCATGCTACCCTCTGGACGTGCTCTCTATCAAACAAACCTTTTTAATGTCTTCATAAAGCGCTCTAAGAAGAACATCCATCAACTATGGATAGTTCCTGCTATTGCAATTTCATCTACCACATGAACTAGTAAATGAAGTTGAATAGTGAGAATAGTTGTGCGAAAGTATTTCTCAACCATACAAATAGCCTCGATAGCATTGAGTTTCACACTCTCTATGCTATCTTTATTTATCTCTTTAGAAGAGATCCACCGTACTAAAGAACTAATTTTATAAATGGTTCTTTGTACATCCTCTGAAAGACAATCTTTTAGGGCTACAGGGAGGACAAACCGTAAAAACTTGTGCCAATCATGAGACTTGAGCCCTCCAAGATCGTTGTTTCGTATGAAATCCATCTTTAGACATCTCATGCATCTAGTCGGTGTCCGAAACTCTGAAATTGTACTTTTCTTCACTTGTTGCTCTTCCATCATGCGAAGCACCGAAGGAGCTCTTGGTAACGATACTGTATCGTTGGGCTTAGTAATTTCCCACAACTCTCGCATATGACCTCGCTCTTCTAAGCCCTCCCTTTGTGCTTTGCTTTCTTTCTTTCTGATCAAATTTTTCCAAAGAATCTCTCCCATATTCTTAAAAATATGCATCGGGTCTACCAAATGATTGATCAACAATTCGCTCCAATAAGGGAGTTCATGAAAAATACAACTGCTTCATGCCAGTGACTGAATTTTCTGAATCCCATAGTTGTTTCCAATCGCTAGCTTTCATTTGGTGTTGCGCTTGTCGACCAATTTTTCCTTCACGTAAAACATGTCCATCAGGAAAATATCTATGGTGTCCTTCATAGACAGTTTTATGTAGTGCTTTGGAATAGTGTGCTTCAAGTCGTGGTCCGCATAAGGGACAAGCATGGTAACCCGAAATCGATAAACCTGAACATTCACCATAACCAAGCCAATCATGCATCATCCACATAAGTATGCCTTGCACTCACACGCCTCGTCTTCTTATAGGTTGAGACATGTCACACACAGTAATCCCATCCCATAAAATGCATAGTTCTTCCACAAGTGGTGCAAGATATACATCCATGTTTTTTACCTTATACTTACCTCGTATAATAAGAGCTAATAATAAATGACCTTGCTTTGTGGCCAGCCATGGTGGGATGTTATAATTCACCAAACATATAGGCCATGTGCTCCATGAAGAACTGCGTACGCCAAATGGATTCACTCCATCCATAGCTGGGCCTAGACGTATGGACCGAGGCTCACTAGCAAACTCTGGCCACTTACTATCTATGTGCTTCCAAGCATCAGAGTCAGTAGGCACTCGCATTACACCATTTGTAGACCTGCTCTTTGTATGCCATGACATTAACTCAGCTATAGATTTGCATCTAAACATGTTCTTAATTCGTGGAATGATAGGAAAGTGGCAAAGAACCTTTGCGGGGATTGCTTCGCCTACAAGGTCTTCTCTAAATCTATTTGCTCCACACTTTGGACATACGTGGAGATGCTCATACTCATTCGGAAAGAGAATGCAATCATTCGGACAAGCATGAATTTTAGTATAATCCATTCCAATGGACTATAAAAGTTTTTTTGCATCTCCACGTGTTGGAGGCATGTCATTGTCCTCTGGCAAAAATTGATCTTTAAGAAGCCTACAATAAGCAATTAAAATGATATTAGTAAATAAAGTTATTTTTATACAACAATGAAAGCGAATTTGTTCTCCACTTACCTTAACAATTCAGTGACACTACTATCTGACCATCCAGAAATGGATTGCAGATTGAGCATTGCAAGTGACACACGTAGTACAGATATCTTTGCTCCATTGTAAAGTGGTAAACGAGCTAGTCTGCATGTTTCCATATTCTTCATCGACTTCTGATCATGGAAATTCTGTTGTGTTCATGAAACTCTCGACATCTTCTCCACCATCATGATCTTCGTCCATGTCATAAAATGCTTCAAGCATCTCTTGCATATGTTCATTCTGTGTAATGCTATTAGTACTTGCTTGTACTTCTAAGTCCTTCTTTCTTCTCTTTTGTCCACGAGACGTTACCGGTGCAATGTCGTTTGGGTCCATCTGCTCACCTGGGGGACCATGCGAATGGTAGCGTAGATGTTCTAGTTGACTCCTATCAAAGGATCCATACCCTCTAACATGTGCAGTGCAAATCCGTCGTTTCCGATAAATTTGATACTTGCACTGAGTGCAAGGACATGCCATTCTCTCCTCCGGATCCAAAGAAGCCATCTGCTACAATATGCATATTTTAGATCATTTGTTTTTTTATTAAACCTATAAATCTTACTCCTAAAGACTTAAACCTAAAATACTAAAACCTAAATACTAAAACACCTAAAAAAACCTAAAACCTTAATCTATATATATTTAATTAAATTATTTAAAACACTAGTACTTTTTATATTTATTCATCTATATAATTACCCTATTATATATATATATATATATATATATATATATATATATATATATATATATATATATATATATATATATATATATATATATATATATATATATATAATTTTTTTATTTTTTTCTTAATTAATTAATTTATTTATTTATTCAGATTTTTTTCTTAAACCCTAAAACCCTAAAACCCTAATCCTAATCCTTAAAACCTAAAAACCTAAAACCCTATTTTATATATATATTTATTTATATATTCAAATTTTTCTTAATTAATCCTATTTTTATATATTTAACTATATATATTTAATTAAATTATTTAAAACACTAATACTTTTTATATTTATTTATCTATATCATTATCCTATTTTATATATATATATATATGTTATTTATTTAGAGTTTTTCCTTAAACCCTAAAACCCTAATCCTAATCCTAAAAACCTAGAACCCTAATCCTAAAACCCTAATCCTAAAACCCTAATCCTAAAACCCTAATCCTAATCCTAAAAACCTAGAACCCTAATCCTAAAATCCTAATCCTAATCTTAAAAACCTAAAATCCTATTTTGTATATATATTTATTTATATATTCAGACTCTTTCTTAATTAATCCTATTTTTATATATTTAATTATATATATTTAATTAAATTATTTAAAACACTAATACTTTTTATATTTATTTATCTATATAATTATCCTATTTTATATATATATTTCTTTATTTATTCAAATTTTTTCCTTAAACCCTAAAACCCTTATCCTAATCCTAAAAACCTAAGATCCTAATCCTAATCCTAAAACCTAAAACCCTATTTTACATATATATTTATTTATATACTCAGATTTTTTCTTAATTAGTCCTAATTTTATATATTTAATTATATATATTTAATTAAATTATTTAAAACACTAGTACATTTTATATTTATTGATCTATATAATTATCCTATATATATATATATATATATATATATATATATATATATATATATATATATATATATATATATATATATATATATATATATATATATATATATATATATATATATATATATATATATATATATATATATATTTATATATCTAGATTTCTTCCTTAAACCCTACAACCCTAATCCTAATCCTATAAACCTAATACCCTAATTTATATATATATTTATTTATATATTCAGATTTTTTCTTAATTAATTCTATTTTTATATATTTAATTATATATATTTAATTAAATTATTTAAAACACTAGTACTTTTTATATATGTATTATATGTGTATGTGTATGTGTGTATATATGTTATGTAGGTGTTAAAACCCTAAAACCCTAATTAGAAAGACTTAGACTTAAACCTAAAATACTAAAACCTAAATATTGAAACACCTATACAAATCTAAACCCCTAATCCTATTTTATATATATATGTTTATTTATATATTCAGATTTTTTTCTTATTTTTTTATATTTTTTCTTAATATAAATGTAATTGAGTTATATGTATGCCTAAACCCTAAAACCCTTATCTTAAATATATAGACCTAAAATATGTATATTTATGTACGCAGGTGTATATACATGTATATATGTATTATATGGGTATGTCTATGTATGTGTAAATAGCGTAAAAACCCTAATCATGTTTTTATATATTTGATGTAAGAAAAACTTCAAAATCAAAATTTTATATATTTAATTAAAACACTAGCTTATGTGTGTGTATATGTATGTGTGTATATGTGTGTGTGGGTATGTGTATGTATGCATATGTGTATATATGTGTGTGTATGTATGTGTGTATGCATGTGTGTGTGTATGTATGCATGTGTGTACATGTGTGTGTGTATGTATGCATGTGTGTATATGTGTATGTGTGTGTATGTATGCATGCATGTGTGTATATGTGTACGTGTGTGTATGTATGAATGCATGTGTGTATATGTGTATGTATGTGTGTGTATGCATGCATGTGTGTATATGTGTGTGTATGTAAGCATGTATGTGTGTATATGTGTGTGTATGTAAGCATGCATGTGTGTACATGTATCCATGTATGTATGCATGTATAAATGTGTAGATATGTGTGTGTGTATGTGTGTGTGTGTATGTATGCTCTATTTTGCTACGTGTATGTATGCATGTGTGTATATGTGTATGTGTGTGTATGTATGCATGCATGTGTGTATATGTGTATGTGTGTGTATGTATGCATGAATGTGTGTATATGTTTGTATGTATGTGTGTGCATGTATGTGTGTATGTGTGTGTATGTATATGTATGCATATGTGTATATATGTGTGTGTATGTATGTGTGTATGCATGTGTGTGTATGTATGCATGTATGTATATTTGTATGCATGTGTATGCATGCATGTGTGTATATGTGTGTATGTAAGCATGCATGTGTGTATATGTGTGTGTATGTAAGCATGCATGTGTGTACATGTATGTGTGTATGTATGCATGTGTAAATGTGTAGATGTGTGTGTGTATGTGTGTGTGTATGTATGCTCTATTTTCCTATGTGTATGTATGCATGTGTGTATATGTGTATGTGTATGTGTATGTATGCATGCATGTGTAAATGTGTAGATGTGTGTGTGTATGTATGTGTGTGTATGCTCTATTTTCCTATCTCTATCTTCCTTTCTTTTCATCATTCTTTATCTCTCTCTCTCTCTCTCTCTCTCTCTCTCTCTCTCTTTCCCTCTCTCTCTCTCTCTATCAATAGACACTAAAACAGTCACTTACAAGTATCTCCCTCTTTTGGATCGTTGTCGTCAAAGCATATTGTGTGTCGTCTATCGTCGAATTCCAAACAATCGATGCCAAAGAACTTCTGCAAAATCAAAAAGAAGAGAAATTATAAGACCTAAAGCATAGAGAAAGACAAAGGCTAACAGTACGTGCACTACTTACCAAGATCTCAGATCTAATCTGAGGGAGAATGTGTGTGTGTAGAGAGAGAGATCTTTGTGTGTGTGTGTGTGTGCACAAGACAATGCAGTTCGCATTTCCAAGTTCGTCAGAAGACAAAGAGTACTCAAACACGCACAAAAGAGTGAAGTTTTGCTCTCAGGTTCTCGGCATGTCTAAAACTCATCCTCGGTATGGGCGCCGGTATGGACGTCGTTATGGGCATCGTTAACTCCTAGTAAATTGTTGATGCTTATACCGACGACTCCGGAGCACACCGACGATCCGTTTAAAATGGTCATACCGACGGTCACTTGATCGTCAGCAAGTTCGACAGAAGACAAATAGTACTCAAACACGCGCAAAAAAGTGAAGTTTTGCTCTCGGGTTCCCAGTATGTTTAAAACTCGTCCTCGGTATGGGTGTTGGTATGGGCGACGGTAACTCCCAGTAAGTTACCGATGCTTATACTGATGCTTATACCGACGCTCATACCGATGCTTATACCGATGGCCGCGGAGCACACTGACGATCCCTTTAAAATGGTCATACCGATGGTCACTTGACTGTCGGTATCTTTAAGGCAAGTTTTTCGACGTTTATACTGGCGCCACGAGTGACCATCGGTATAAGCGGCATCGGTATACCCCTCATATGTTGTAGTGAAAGTCATGGAGAACATGTGGATCGTACATAATAAAGAGGTCATGACCTACTTCATCAATCATAGATGGAGCAATCATATAGGGATTGCCCCAAAAGGTGAAAACACCTTCATCATTTGGAATAGATTCCCTTTTTCATCTACCATGAATTCTTGGATCATACATCTACACCAAAGGTTGCAGATGACTTAATGTGGGAGAGAAATCTATATCATGGGTGCGATGATCATCAATCTTGTATGAATACATCTACACATAGTATATTACAATGGGATTCCATATAGTACACTTTCAAATGTAATAAAGTGAATACATTCATGAAGTAGACTATTTATGAAAGGTTGATGATGCTACTCAAGTTTTATTGCACAGGGAAAAAGTACATAATCACTTGTTGTGACCTAAAAGAAGTTGGAGAAGGTTGTAGCAGGTAGAAAAGTAAGTTGCAAAGTGATCAACTTTGGTCCACCCAAGTGGCACAAGACGAGCCCTTGAGCTTATGGAGAGTCAAAAAGACCTTATAGGCATGCGATAAGAGCAATAAAATAGACCATGTACTTTGAAGCATAGAGGAGGAAGAGTTGATACAAAGCAAATAGGTTTACCCATCGAGTAGCTCTAAAACCTTACTATCTTTGGAAGAGACAATGAACTTCAAATGCTCATAGCGACCAGCATGATTATAATTAGAGCAAATATTTTTATGGGCATGACACATGTATGGTTTAGTCTATAGAATGAACCAGAGTATAAGGAATAAGAAAAATATTCTATAGGAATGGTACCTCCTATTGTCAAGAATATATAGAGATTTTCTTCAAGATAGAACAACTAAGCTTCCACTCAATTGCCTAAACTAGCTGCCTTGAAAATTTATAGGCATAATTTATACAATACTAGCTTTCCAATGAGTTCTCTGTCATCCAATTTGGAGCTCAGTAAAGAGAGCAAGAGCCTCTGCAAGTTTACTGTTGTTGAAGAAGATGATGCAAAAAAGTCAAGGAGAAAGACAATCGGATGGTCACAAGTGTATGTATATTGCTTCCATGTATTGTAAAATTGATTCCAAGTCTTTATATAGAAAGTAGGAAAGCTCCAAAACTTCTACAAGTGGATTTTGAATTCAAATGAAGGCCAAAATGGTTGTTGGAGGGAATCAATTCACTTTCCGACAATCTAGGAAAGATGAAGATCTAGTTTGATCCACTTTTAGGTGATTGATTGATTGATTAAATGCAAATCAAACACGACAAAAAGATGGAATGTGGGGTTTTTTTTTTTAATTCTACATGTGTAAAGCTCTAGGCCTTTACAACGGTAAATGAGCCATCAAAAGTCTTTGAAAAAATTACAATAAATGAGTAGAGGTAAAAAAAGCTCTCCAAGGGATATTCTTTTGACGTAATCCAAGCAATAGCTTTTGATGTAGATCAAATCCACCTCAAGCATAGTGTAATCTTGATGTTCCAATAGCTCTCTGTCAAGCAAAAGTATGCTTGAGTCTTCATTATCTAATAGGTTGAATATGAAGTATTTCGTTGCCGATGCACCATAGTGTGCTCTCCTTCTCGAGAGCTCCATGGTGATATGCTCAGAGTAGAGAACCAAGCTCCTGAGGCCACACACACTACTTCGCACAGATGTTGCAGAACACATAGAAAACACAGTACACAAGGAGCATGAAGACAGACCTCTTAGGTCTTACAAATGCAGTCGAACTTTGAGTCTCTGATTGACTAAGCCACTATATGTTTTATTAAAGAACATATACAAGGAAGTGTTCGGTGGTCATTTTTCCTTTCACATGGACACTAATGGTAACAATCTCCCACTAAAGGCCAACATGGCCAAAGTAATTATGGGACAAAAATAAAGAATGATAAAGAATACCTGAGCATAAGTATACAAACTATACCTCCCCATGATGGGCATGTTACATAGTATACAAGTGACTATGCAAGATGAAGAATCAAGTAATACCCATCAAGTGACAACAGTCTCAAAAGTTATCCTATGGTAGAGCTTTAGTCAAAGCATCTACATCATTATCTAGTGTGAACCTTCTCAAGAATAATGTGCTCAATGGCTAAGCAATCTCTAATGAATTTATACCTCATCTCAATGTGCTTGGTCTTTGCATGATAGATCGGATTCTTAGCCGAAGCAATGGCACTCTAACTATCACTGAGCAAGCGAGGTACATGCTGAGGTAAACCCATATCACAAGCAAGACTAGAAAGCCACAATGCTTCCTTACATGCCTCACTTGGTGCAACATACTCTGCTTTTGTGGTGGAAACAGTTGTACATTCTTGAAGATGAGATCTCTAAGAGATAGCACCTCCAACAAATAAAAAATGTACCCTGATGTAGAGTTACGATTGTCTACACAACCAACATAATCAGAATCTATCTAACCAATAATGGATGCTTTCCCTCTACCAAAGCATAGACATTTGTCCTTAGTGCCACTCAGATATCTCAAAATCATCTTGATTGCTTCGCAATGTTTCTTGCCACGATTAGACATTTATCTGCTCACAACTCCCACTACAAATGCAATGTCTAGTCTCGTAGCTACCATAGCATACATTAGACTACCAATAGTAGACTGATAGAGAATTTTGGTCATGAATTCCTTTCCCTCATCTAATTTGGGGCAATCATGCTTGCTCAACTTCACATATGTGGGTAAAGGTGTACTCAATGCCTTTCCACCTTGCATATTGAACCGGTGAAGTACTTTGGATATGTACTCACTTTGAGACAAGTATGTCCATCTTTTACTCCTATCACGAGTAATGTGCATGCCAAGAATATGTTTGACATCCCCCAAATCCTTCATATCAAATGTCTAACTCAACTTCTTTTTGAGAATTGACAAATCATAAGAGGACTTCCCAAAAATCAACATATCATCGACATAAAGTATCAAGCATATCAAGTTGCCATCTGAGCATCTCTTTGTGTAGAGAGAATGATCCTCATTTCTTTGAGAATCGCCTTGAGATTTCATAAAAGCATCACAATTTTGGTACCATTGTCTAGGGGACTGTTTAAGTCTATACAAGCTCTTGTTAAGCTTAGAAACTATACTTTCCTTGCCAAGAACTACATAACCCTCTGGTTGTTCCATATAGATCTCATCTATAAGATCTCCATGCAAAAAAGCAATTTTCATATCAATTTGAACTACGTCTAAGTCCTCCATTGCAACAAGTCCAAGCAACATGTGCAGGGTAGTCATCTTGACCACTAGAGATAAGATTTCCTTGAAATCAACACCATGTTTTTGCTTAAGACCCTTTGCAATCAGTCACGCTTTATACTTTGGAGAAGCACTATCGGATGTGAATTTCAGCTTATATACCCAATTACATGGTAAATCTTTCTTGCCCTTTGGCAAAGTTACTAAATCCCAAGTACCATTCTTGTGAATAGAACCCATCTCACTCTTCATGGCACACTCCCACTTGACATGATCCTCTTTCTGCATATCCTTTTTGTAGCAAGAAGGCGCACCGGCATCTGTTAGCATCATGAAATCTAAACTTGGAACATATCTATCAGGTGGATGTGAGACACCTGCAGAACGTCTCAATGGTTTGTAAACAAGAACATGTGTAGACTGATGTGAATGGACATTCTCTTGAACACCCCTATGTGTAGCTTTTTATGCATGCTAATTGGAGGACTAGTATCCTTAAACACCACTCTTCTCACTTCAACCTCTTTAATGGGTTGTTTATGCATCTTACACTCATTGAAAATGACGCCACTACTTCTAATCATTGTTCGTGTTTCAAGATCCCATAAAAGATATCCAAATTGTCCTTCTCGACCATATCCAAGGAAAGTGCATTTCTTTGACTTATGGTCCATTTGTTTAAGATTCTTGGGTATATGAACATATGCTCCACACCCAAAAACTTGAAGATGATCATAATATGGTGGCTTCCCTGTCCACAACTCTTGTGCCACTTTCAGACCTTTGGCAGTACTAGGTGAAAGGTTAATCACATGAACTGTAGTCAACACTACTTCTGCCCAAAATCCATGTGAGAGGTTTGCATGGTGCAACATAGAGACTAATCTATCTTGAATAGTTCTATTCATCCTCTTAGCTACACCATTTTGTACTAGGGGATAAGGAACTGTAAACTCTCTACCAATCCCTCTAGACTAACAGAAAGGGTTGAATTCATGTGAGGTATACTCACCCCCATTATTTGAATGTAAAGCCTTAAGCTTAGTTCCTTTTTCAGTCTCAACTGAAGCAAGCCATTTTCTGAAAGTAGGGAGTACCTCATCCTTTGATTGGATAGGATATACCTAAACTTTTATAATAGCATCATCTATGAAAGTGACAAAGTAGAGAGAACCACCTAACGATCTAGTGGACATAAGACCACACACACCTATATGAATGACATCTAAAGGCTGAATTGAAGAGCCAATGTGCATTTTTGGTTTGCTTTCCATATTGACAATGCTCACAAAATAAAAAAATGAGAGAAAGATAACACAGGTAAGTAGCTAGAACGAGAAAGATTATCCATTCCACTATGAGATATATGACCCAAACGACCATGCCAAATAAAAGCCATAGGTTGTTTGGTAATAGCTAACAAGTGTTCTTTCTGTGATACAAATAAAGGATAAAGTTAACCAACTTTGCTCCCTTTTGCAATAACCATATTGCCCCTTGATATGCAAAAGGACTAAGCGTAGAAGACCAACTTGTAACCAAGGTCATAAATTTGACCAACTGACATCAAACTATGTGATAACTGAGGTACATGATGTACATTATGCATAGTAAATTTTGAACCATCAATGAACTGCACAACCACATCTCCAATCCCCACAACATCACACTACTAAGAGTCACCAAGTCTCACGGTACCAAGAGACTTTTTTGCATAATTAGAGAACCATTCTCTATGTGGTGTCACATGGAAAGAAGCATCACAATCTAGTAGCCATGTGTGGGAAAGAGAATCAGCCATAAGTACCTCAGATGGCACAGTACTATCAAGTGTCAACACATTAGCATCATCAAAAATAGCATTAATTTATCAATCTTTAGAGTCGAAGTAGATGGTGCAGGTAACTGTTTAACATTCCCATCGATGTTATGTCCTTTACTTTTAGCATTCTTTAATGCATAACATTCTTTCTTCATATGTCCTTTCTTATGAATAATGGCATTCGATATCCCTCTTCCTTGATTTACTTCTACTCTTATTCCCTTGACTATTCGTGTCCTTCTTCTTGCTCGTACGACATTGCTAATTCCTTCCTTGGTAAGAATCATGAACATTATATGCATCTCCACTCTGAGTGCCAACCATAGATTTTCCACAAATCTCCTCGCTCAAGAGTGCTCCACATATGTCATCATAGACACATTTACCACTAGGTGCATTATTGCTAATAGCTGTGCAAAATGTATCCCGTGATGATGGCAGGGTGCATAACATCAATACTGCTTTCATTTTGTTATCCATATCCATTTTCTGAGCCTCTAACTAGGACAATATAGCATCGAACTCATTTAGATGAGCAGCAACACTATCTGTGTCCTTCATGTGAAGTTCATATAATTTTCTCGTTAGATACACTTTATTTGATGCCATCTTCTTTTCATATGTATTGCATAACTTATTCCAAAGCTCCTCTGCACTTTCACAATCTAATATTGTAAAGTAAACATTATCTACTAGGTGCAAGCGAATGTAGACCTGGCCATTTCATCCCATTTACCAACTTCCATTGCCTCCTTTGAATCAACACATCTTTAATCTAATTCTTCCATAGAGAAAAGTTTGTGCCATCAAATTTTCGGATCTCAAAATGGTTTTTGCCCTGCAAGATATAACTCCTCTTTGCAACACTCGCACTAGATCTTGATCCACCAGATGTGCCTGAGACCTCTGATGCCAGGATGGTAGAGAACTGAATAGAATGATAATGGAGCTAGAAGAGTCCAAACACCAATGAATAAGTGTATCAAAGAGTAAATCGACCACTATATAATTGACTAAACCAAGAATCTAGAAACATTTTGCCAGATTATCCTCTAAAAAATGAGCATATGACGAGTGTCAAAATATCATAAAAGCACAAGTAGTGACATGTCTACCTACATAGTGAATCACTCACTCCAATGCATATATTCAGTTACCCAATATAAGCCAACTAGGCTTATCAAGCAGCTATGAACAACTATCATGTATCTCCAATGTCAAGGCTAGGTAAGTCTTCCATCTGCATCATCGAAGAGACTCCGACATCTAGGTGTCTCCCAGTTAAGAAAACCTCACCACAACCCTCTTTTTCAAATGTAAAAGGCTTTATGCAAGAACATAACCACTATATAAATGACCACATGGACATACATAAGCGGTATCCATAGAAGTGTACATGGTGTGTATGCACTCAATATATGTAGTAAAATGACACTAAAAGGCTGAATGCACAACCCAAAAACTAGCCAACAACACCTGCAAGTGTCTGTCAACTCTGATGTTTTAGGCTCAAAAGACCTACATAAATTTGTAGCAGTTTCTCCCACCAAAACTGAAAACCTTCCATAATCTTGTAGTTTTGTGAGTGTGGCTAAAAAGATAGCCCCAAAGGTTGATATTTATTGTTGTAGAAGTACAAAGAACACTCTTCTTGATGTTCTTAGACATGTGTGAAGAGACTTACGTGCAAAATTAATCCAAAATGGCTCCAAAAGAAACCCAAAAATGCTTCAAAAATAGGCTTTGAAAGCAAAGAATAAAGCTTTGAGGGACCAAAACATGTTCATGCTAATGTCAACCTTAGTCTTTTCCCTTCTTCAGACACCACAAGAGTGTAGCTTAGTGGCAAGACATTGCCACGGTTAAGCGAGCTCTGGAGGAACAATATTGTGATGGGTGACCTCCCTGGAAGTACTAGGAACATCTATCTTCCTTGATCATTGAGGTCCTCCCTCGTGCACAACCAACAGTGCCGACCGTGACTTCAGTGACTCGGATGACAAGGTATGCCAAGGTCTATGCCTTGGTCACCACCTTAGTCATAAGCCTTGGAGAAAGCCGTTGGGTGCTCGCTTCACTTCCACAAAAGGAACAAAGCTTTTTGCATTGAACAGCTCAGATACTAGTGAAGTATTTCATTGTCGATGCACCGCAGTGGGCTCTCCTTCTCGAGAGCTCCATGATAATATGCTCAGAGTAGAAAATTGAGCTCCTAAGGCTGCACACAGCACTTTGCACAGATGCTACATAACACATAGAAAACAAAGTACACAAAGAGCACGAAGACAGATTTCTTAGGTCTTACAAATGCGGTCAAACTTTCAGTCTGTGACTGACCAAGCCACTATATGTTTTATTAAAGAACATATACAAGTAAGTTTTCGATGGCCATTTGGCCTTTCACATGGACATTGATGGTAATAGAATACTTGCCATAGCTTTGAATCTACAAAGGTTTATTCCATCAAGCGCTATCATCATCATATCTGCTACTTGCTTTTTAGTTGGAACAAAAGAAATGTGAATCTCCTTTGCCATGAGCTTCTCCCTAATGAAGTGGTAACAAAATTCTATGTGTTTGGTTCTTGCATGGAAAATAGGGTTTGCTACTAGATGCATGGGGTGTACATTATCTCCAAATATGTGAGGTTTCGAACTTACAAGTCCCAAATCTATACAAAATATTTTTAACAATATTACTTCTTGAATGTATATGGTCAAATCTCTTTACTCTACTTCAATCTAGGATAACGCAATTGTAGGTTGCCTCTTGGAACTCCATGATACTAGCTTTGAACCTTCAAATGCTAAGTAACCCGACATACTTCTTCTATAATCCTTAGCTCCTAACCAATCTGCATCTAAAGACATTTGGATATCAAAATCTAAAGTGTAAGGATAGAATATACCTTCATTGATTGTACCTTTGAGATACCTAAGTAATCTCTAAGCTGCATCCATGTGCGGTATTTTTGGCGAGTGCATGAATTGGCTAAGCACTCCCACACTATATGAGATGTCTTCCCTTGTATGAGTAGCATATATCAAGCTAACTACCAAGCTTTGATATTCTTTAAGGTCTTTAATTTTCTCACCTTCATAAACACTAAGTTTATGATTCATCTCCAAAGGTGTAACTACAGGTTTAGTGTTCTCCATTTTGAACTTGACAAGTAGATCCTAAATGTACCTAGTCAAATACATTCCTTTATCTGTGTGTTTATCACTTGCATACCTAGGAAATATGTTAGCTCACCTAAGTTAGTGATTTTGAACTCCTCTTGCATGTGTCTATTGATCCTTTGAATGCCATTTAGATCATCAGTGGTCACAATAATATCATCTACATATACACATAGATAGATAACCTCATTGTGATCTCTTTTAATGAATAGAGAAGGATCTGAGTTTCTAGCTTTGAACCCTTGATCTTGAAGATATGTAACCAACCTATAATTCCAAGCTCTAGGAGCTTGTTTCAATCCATACAATTCTTTCTTAAGTCTGCAAACATAAGATGAATGATTAGGATGTTCAAAATCTAGAGGTTGTGATATGTGTACATCTTTACTTATCCAACCATTTAAGAAAGCATTTTTCACATCAAGTTGAAGGAGTATCCAATTCCTTATAGTAGCTGTTGGAGTTAGACATCTGCGGAAGCACACGAACAGCACAAGGAAGAAGAAGAAGCTTGGAGCACAAACACATAATACTGAATGTATTACTAGACAATGTACAAAGATAAGTAGCCCATTAGGGCAATAGGCGTATATACAAGCCGGGGGAAAAAACCTCCTAAAGAGGGAAAAAAGTGCCCGGCGGTCCTAGTGTGTTCACACACATCACTACCTAAATATAACAACAAATCCCCTTGGAAGTGATGTGGTGAACAAGGAGCTAGCACTCATGTACAAGGAAGTTCCAAGCTATGTGGAAATCACTCCACAAAAGGAAGTAAGCCCAAAGCTTTGCGGAAAGCTTCAAACTTCTCCCTAGGCAGAGCCTTCATGAAAAGGTCTGCTATGTTCTCCTACGTGGGCACATATGCCAAGCTGATCTCTCGAGCAGAGAACCTCTCCCTGACATAGTGATAATGCACCTCAATGTGCTTAGTGCGAGCATGGAACACAGGGTTCCTCACAACTGCCAATGCGCTCTGACTGTCAGTGAAGATGGTGGTGGCAGAAGACTAGCCAACACCCAAATCAACCATAAGGCGTCTGAGCCACACACACTCAACAGTCGCTGTGAAAGCTGCCCTATACTCAACCTCACAAGTGGAAGTGCCCACAGTAGGCTGCTTCTTGCTCAACCAAGATATACATGAGCTACCAAGCATGAAGCAAAAACCATTGGTGGACACACGAGTGTCATAGCAACCAACCCAATCTGAGTCAGAAAAAGCATGCAAATCTGGTGGTAGTGATCCCCCCTTGGGATAAAACAACCCAAGTAGCCAAGTAACACTCAAGTAGAGAAAGATGCGCTTAACCGCCTTCCAATGTGTGACTCTTGGGCAATGCATAAACCTGCTCATCTGTGAGACAACAAACTGAATATCTAGTTGAGTAATGCATAAGTAAATCAAGCATCCAACAGCCTGTTGATAGAGAACAGCATCAAATGCATCTCCAGCATCATGAAGACTCAATCGTAAACCTGTCTCCATAGGAGTGGCAATAGACTTACAGTCTTCAAGGCCAAAATGTTGCAATAATGTGTCAATATATTTCGTTTGACACAAAGCCATTCCACCATCAATTTGCATAAACTGAATGCCCAAATAGTGATGCAAATGCCCCAAATCACACATCTCAAATGAGGCATGCAAATCAGCGTTGAAATGAGCAATATGCTTATCAATAGGACTAGTGAGCAGCATGTCGTCAACATAGACAACAATGATTAGAAGCACATCATTAGCACGCTTAACATATAAGGTGCTTTCAGTTGGACTGTTCTCAAAACCATGTGCAACCAAATAGGCATGTATCTTTTCATACCAAGCACATGGTGCCTGCTTTAGACCATATAATGCCTTCTTTAACCTGCACACCTGGTTTTCATGCCCTTTCTGCACAAAGCCATGGGGCTGAAAAACATACACTTCTTAATGCAAGTTACCATTCAAAAATGCTATTTTAATGTCCAACTGATGTACATTCCAACCATGATGGGCTGCAAGTGCACAAATGCTGAGAACAATAGTCATATGGCATGTAGGTGCAAAGGTCTCATCAAAATCAATGCCTCTTTCCTACGCATAACCCTTTGCAACAAGCCTAGCCTTATACCTGTCAACTGTACCATCAGGTTTATGCTTCAGCTTGTATACCCACTTAGTGCCAATGGCCTTCCTGCTAGGAGGCAAGTCAAATAAAGACCATGAACCATTCTTCACTATAGAAATCATATTCAGATTGCATAGTAGCCATCCAATTTTTTGAATTATATGCTTCATCAAAAGAAACAGGCTCATTCTCATCACAGAGACTAGACGCAGCCATAGCATAGCAATCTGATGCAAAGGAGGCACTATGAGAGCCTAAACAAGTACGATATGACAAAGGTGCATCTAATTTGCTGTCACGCAAAGTCTGCACCAGCCATTTTGGCATTGTTTTTGCCTGCTCAATATCAGCTCTCTCATCAACAAGTGCATCATGTAAGTCTGCATAAAAAATGGAATGATCTGCATCATCATATGAAACCTGCAAAGGCTGAGAAGTTGCCTCATTAGGACCAGCACTAGACTGTCCACCTGTAAAAAGAGGCATCAAAGTATCATACATGTCTTTGGAGCTAACAGATGTCTCCTTAGTACATGAAAGCAATGGTTGAATACATCTTCCACAAAGACAACATCACGGCTAACCAGAATGCGTTTAGTCTGTGGATGATACAGACTATAGCCTTTACTTTCAGAACTGTACCCAACAAAAATACATTTTACTGCCTTATCATCCAATTTTTTGCAATGTTGTTTAAGGACTAGTGCATATGCCAAACAACCAAAAACACACAGATGAGCAACAGATGGCTTGCGGTCATGCCAAGCCTCAAATGGAGTGATAGACTGCAGCGCTTTAGTGGGACACCTGTTCAGTACATATGTTGCACACATGACAGCCTCAAGCCAAAGACTATGTGGTAAAGCCTGACTTTTGACCATGCATCTCGCCATCTCCATGAGTGACTTGTTCTTTTGTTCAGCAACTCCATTCTGTTGAGGTGTATACCGCACTGTACACTAGTGTTTTATCTCATGTTCAGCCAGAAATGCATTAAAATCAGAAGACATATATTCCCCCCCTCGATTAGAATGGAGGGTGTCCATTTTACATGTTGATAGATTTTTAGCCAAAACCAAAAACCTTTTAAAGAACATGAATACTTCGGACTTTGCTCTGAGTGGATATACCCATGCATGCCTGGAAAAATCATCAATGAAGTTCACGAAGTAAAGGTAATTTCCAAAAGAGGGTGTTTGCATAGGACCACAGACATCACTATGTACAAGCTTCAATTTTTGTGTAGCCCAAACTCAACCATGTTTTGGAAAGGAGGAACGCTGCATTTTGCCCAAAATACAACCTTCACAAACATGTTTTCCAGGTGTCTCAAGTTTGGGCAAAGAGGACACCATTTCAGATTTCTGCAGGCGTAGCAAACTAGCAAAGTTCAGATGACCAAAGCGTGCATGCCAAAGCTTTGCATCTGACATAGCCTGAGAATCATTTACTGCACATGCCAAATCATTTTTAGATCTTTCATAGTCTATGAGCTTATACAGCCCACGACATAAAATGCCAGAAGCAATAATCACATCGCCATTTGACAAATCATGAACTGTACACCTGTCATCAAGAAATTTCACAACCAAGCCAATCTTGGTTAATGCAAAAACTGATAACAAGTTCTTTTTGATCCGTGGCACAAATAAAGCATCTGACAAAGTGAAAGAACTACCATCAGCAGTAGTCAAAATGATCTTACCAACTCCCATAACAGGATAAGAGGAGTTGTTGGTGCATGTAATAGTATTCCCTATAGGGGCAGGCTCAAGTGAAGAGAAGAAACTGCGCTACGAGGTAATATGTTTGGTCGCCCCACTGTCAAAATAGCAAACATCTGAGTCTACTGCAGACATGCACTGCTCATGAGAAGATGGGTCAAAACTGCAGATAGTAGTAAACGCCCATTCTTCTTCCTGCACAAGATTTGCAAACTCTGTTTTTGGTGTAGAGGCCTCTACAACAACCATTCCAACCTCTTTCTTCTTTGCCTCTTTTGCAACCAATTTTGGACAGTTCTTTATGATATGATCATTCCCTTTATAGTACTTACAAAACAATTTCTGCTTTTCTGATTTTTTCTCATTGTTGTCTTGGTTCTTCGAATGTGCAGCATCTGCAAATTTCTGCTTACTAGTCGAAGAACTCCATTTTCCTTTGCCCTTCTAACTAGCCAAGAAAGCTTGATCTGCAACACGCATAATGGACCTATTCTGCCTAGACTTATCTTCCTGCAAGAGAACAGAGACTAACTCCTCAAATGACAAGGCATTTGGATTTCCTTTCATCATCAACCGAAGAGTAGAAGCAAAACTTTGATATGAATGAGGAAGACCATTCAGAACGGTGTGCACAAGTGAGCTATCTAGTATAACCTCATCAGCAGAAATCAATTGTTCCTTCAAGTCTTTGATCTTTGTTAGGAAACTATCCATAGAATCACCTTCATTCATGTGCTCACTCTCCAACTGTTTTCGGAGGTAAGCAACACGAGCCTCATTCATAGCTTGGTACAATGTGGTAAGTGTATCCCAAGCATCCTTAGCTATTCTACAAGAGCAAATATGAGGAATAATGGCACGTTTGATAGACAAAGCTATCAATGCATGTGCCTGGGCATCTCTGCCATCCCAACGAATCTGCTCTACAGTAGGTGCAGCAGAAATAACAGCATGAACAGGAATCTGCACTATATCATCTTCGACACCATCTTCATCAGCTCTAGCACCTATATTTGTAGTACCTGTTGTTACAGGTGTAACAGGACGTCTTTCAACACCCTGCACAATCTTCCATAATCCTTTTGCAACCAATACATGTCACATCATATAAGCCCATGATGGGTAGTTGGTACCATCCAACTTATCCTCACACAGCCAACATATGGAATACATCACTGTTTTCAGCCATGGCCGGTGACTAAAATACCTTCATGCAAAAAATTGATTGTATCTTAAAAAGTTGAACGGAACTACCTAGAGGAGTTCTGCTAAACCTGTAGCAGACTTCGAGACGCTTGAACTGGCGAACAAAAACTAGTATATATCTTTGGCACAAAAAGACCAAATAGCCCACACAAGCACTACGATAGTGCGTTTGGAGGCCGAAACGAGCTCAGATCGCAATTTCAGCACTACAGAACGAAGCTGTTTTGATCTCTGAATCATCCTGAGTATGCTCACCAAATTTCGTGCGAATCTTAGACTACAAACGGAAGAGTGTCGATGGCGCCCTAGATGAAGCGATGACCTGCTCTGATACCAATTGTTGGAGTTAGACGTCTGCGGACGCACGCGAACAACACAAGGAAGAAGAAGAAGCTTGGAGCACAAACACACAATACTGAATGTATTACTAGAGAATGTACAAAGATAAGTAACATATGCATAGATGTATGGCATTGATTATGAGGAAAATTTCAGCCTTGTAACTTTCTCAAGCGATTGTTGAATAAAGAAATCACCGGGCACATTGAGAAGCCTTGAGAAGATGGGTTTGCAAGAAGGGTAACATTGAGAGGATTTTGGATATGAAATTTATAAGGGTCTCTTATCCATCTAATGTTTCTCCCTTTGCAATCTATGGGCTTAAAGTGTTTTGTAAAATTCTTTTGTCATCTCCGCAAAGTGGAAAAGTTAGCAAGGGTGAATGGAAGACGTTTTATAAAGAAACCTTCCTCCTCATGGAGAAAGATAAAGAGAAGTGAACTTTTAGGATGCTCATGAGGCTCATCTTCAGGGATTCCCTTAAAGGGAAAAATAGACCTTAATTTGTACGAGTATATTAGAAAATCCTCTTATCGATCCATCATTTTCCCAATACCTTCCCTTTTTTCTAGCATGATTTTATATCTAATCCCCTTTTACACAAGAGAAGTGGAACTAAAAAGAAAATTCGTTTCATATCGCCTACAATTTTCGGAAAGAAGTGGTTTTGTTGCCCATCTTTTTTACATATGACAATATGTTATAGAAGTGAGTTAAATTTCTCTAAGTTGGAAAGCATGAGAATGACGGAAGAGTAGTCGACGGCTGAACTTAAAAAGAAAAATTGAAAAAGAAAATTCGAGTTCAATGATGTGTCTTGGATTCTAATCTTATGTGAATAGAAATGCACTCATGTAGAAACATGATTGGCCAATAATTTGGTGGCCAAATTGTTAATTTAAGCATTGAGTGATAGAGGTGCCTCTTAGGAAAAATCTATTTTTAGAAACAAGAGATCTCTAAGGTTTGTGGGCCTTCTAGGGTGGAAGGGTCTTTACCTTCTCACTCTAGAGGTGCCTCTTTGGAAAAATCTATTTTTAGAAACAAGAGATCTCTAAGGTTTGTGGGCCTTCTAGGGTGGAAGGGTCTTTACCTTCTCACTCTTTTATTCTCCCCCTATCATGTGACTCCAATAGGCTCAAAATTGGCTTGCTCTATATGGAAGAGTTGGAACAAAGTGAAACAATTTGTCAAGATCAATGAAGATTGAAAATGGGCTTCCATTCTTAGACAAAATGGTTCCATCTAGTTCCCTATTAAGGGCATCAGAGGTGTTGAGCCTTGGAATCTCCAAAAAGCTAAGAAGCTTTGGAACAAAGGTCTCCATCTATGGAAACATTTGTGGAAGCAAGAAACATACCAATGGATTAGATTTGAGGACACTCACTTAGTTAGAAGAGTTGACTATGAGGAATGGTGCATGTGTAGGAGTAGATTCAATGCTTGGGAGTGCTCCAAGACTCTTCTCCTTATTGGACATGATGGCCTCACCTTTAGGTTCTTACATGCAACAATGGCAACAATCTTGATTTAATCTTGAGATTTAAGAAGAATGTGGACCTCCATGTCATGCTAAATAGGAGATGGTGTGTATAAGGTTGGGTTTTAGATGGGATCTTAAGTTCCAATCCCTTTGGTATCCCCTCATCAAGGTTTTATTTTTATGTGGAAAGCCCTCCACCAAGGAATTTAGACCAATGTAAAAGCTAACAAAATTTGTGGAACTCCTCTGTGGCATAATGGATGCCTTCATGGAAATCAGGACTTGGGACACCTCTTCTTTTGTTACCCCAAGTAAATTTTGATTTGTTGTGCCCTCAAGAAAATCATGTTGTTGTAGGGACAATTCAACTAGAAGCAAGCAATGTTGGGTGAAGCTATCAGCTATTCCTCAACACTATATAATGCTCTAAGAGCAGAGAGCCTTTGGAAGATTTGGAGAGAGAAATGTGTTCAAAATTTTGGTAGCCACAGAATTTCCAATGAAAAGAGTTAGGTCATGAAAATAAGGGACGTTGGTACAATGGTAAAACTTGTCACTTTGAATGTGATTGAAATTTGTAGAATCAAAACAACACAAAACCACAAAAGTTGTTCATGATCCAACATCAATGATGAACAAAATGTTTGATGATGTTTCAAAATCGAATGACTATGGTTGGTACGTTTATTTAGGTGCTTCAGATCACACGAGTAGCCATGCAAAATGGTTTATTGGTTTGCATAAATTGCAAATCCCTGTATTTTTTTGAAATATTTGATGATACATAATATCTCATTGAGCATACAAGAACACATTCATTATTCATGGAGGCTAGGAAGGTAAAACATGTTGTTGATGTGATACATGTTCAAAGTATGACAAACAACCTAGATTTTGTTGGACAAATGGCTAGATAGAAATAACAAGTTAGGTTTTGTTATGATGGTTTATATGTAGAAGCATTCAAAAGGGCACTCTCTCTCTTAGATACACACACACACACACACATCTGACACTTCGAGTAGAATCAATGGCTTAGACATTGTAATTAAGGACACCAACCTTCTAATACTTTGTTTTAGATATATTCATAGATATTTAATGATATAAAAAAAATGTGAGAGGCTTTTTCCCCATCACGAAAAGATGAAAAAGATATGATAAAATTCTTAGCTTGGTTAATGAGAATGCATATGCAACCTTGCCCAGAAAAAATGTTAAAAAGCAAGTTAGCTTATCACATCTTGAGCACATTCTTTTGACCAAGCATGAAGAGGACTGACAAAGATTACAATTGATCATCAAGGCATGAATGAGCTCATACTTAAGAATTTATTCCCATGTTATGTATTCATAGAATCTTTGAAAATTGGTTAGATTTTTTCATAAACATACTTATTCATAATTGTAATATTGAAAATAATTCAAAGTCTATGTTTTCTATCTTAGGGAGACACAAGCTTTTGAAAGGCAAGGATGATTATCAAGTCATTCAAAGGATGGTAATTTTTTATGTGTGTCTTTTTCCTGTGATAATTTACTAGAATGTCATTTTTTTCAAACTTTCAAGCACTACTTACAAATCTGACTAGTAAAATATTTTAGGAAAAAATATGTCCATTCTCTTAAAGAGTTCTTTATTGCAACCCCCATGGTTTTCATACGCCCCGACTTTTCTTGGTCATTCTCTGTGATTGCATTTATGATGGTAGCCATAGGTCAAGAATGTCTTCTTATTGGAACAGATGACATCTTTAGGGAAAAGCTCCACAAGACATGCCAAAATTTCATGTGAAAAGGATGTTGGAGTTAGACGTCTACAGAAGCACTGGAACAATACAAGGAAGAAGAAGAAGCTTGGAGCACAACACACAATATAGAATGTATTACCACTAGAATGTACAAAGATACATATCTTGACATGGCAATAAGCATATATACAAGCTGGGGGAAAAAACCTCCTAAAGAGGGAAAAAAGTGTGTTGGCGGTCCTAATGTGTTCACACACATCACTACCCAAATATCCCCCCTAGGAGTGATTCGGTGAACATGGAGCTAGCTCTCATGTATAAGGAAGTGCCAAGGTATGTGGAAATCACTCCGCAAAAGGAAGTAAGCCCAAAGTTGGCAGAAAGCTTCAAGATTCTCCCCAAGTAGAACCCTCCTGAAAAGGTCTGCAATGTTCTCCTGTGTGGGCACATATGCCAAGCTGATCTACCTAGCATAGAACCTCTCCATAACATAATGATAATGCACCTTGCAACAGTGTAGCCACAGGAAATACTCATGAATGAATGACTCTCCTCCCAACCTTATGCCTGTATATATAGCTGCTTGAACTAATGAGGACCACAAATGTAACTAGAGTCCACAAGCGCATGTGCAATCTCCTCCACCCCTTTCATATCCACCACTAGAGTCTAAATTTTATTGGCTGGAGTGATCTCGACCACTACTTTAGTACCTTTCACTAGAGTCCACTAGTGGTTGTTGTACTCACCTCTTGAGTTAAGTCCACTAGACTCAAGTTAACTCACGTTAACTTGAGTTAGAAGGCTCTAGAGCTCTTTGGGAAAAACTCTCTCCCCATGCTCCTCATGGGGATTGAACCCAAGACCTCCTCCTTCACAACCATGAGACTTAACCACTAGGCTAAGTGGATTACTTGAATATGACAGAACATGACTTATGCTTGAGTCTACTCTTGAAATCTTTGGTCCTTCAGACGAGTGACCAAACGGTATCCGATTTCAGATCTGTCTGAAACCATCGGATCCCTAGACGATAGACTTACTTTATTACATTCTTCCCCCCTTGGGAAAGATTTTCGTCCTTGAAAATATATATATCACTATAGGCAACTCCCAAGCCTCATGTTCTAAAACTTGAAGAACATGCATTCATACAATCAGGTTATTTACTTAGAAACGTGAAAGTAAAAAACCTTCTTTATTTGGGACCAACTTAAAACTTGAAAGCTAGAAAACATCATCAGATTGTGGAAACTATTTCCTATGTTGAATTTTCTTTAGTTCCATCCTTCCATTTTACTAAGCACTCTTCATACAAGTAACTTCTTGTACATTTATCTTAGGTGCGAAGTATCCTTTCAGGTTCATGAGGAACTATTTCATCTCCTGGAATAGGAAGTATAACCTGATGTCCAATTAGATTATTTGAATCTGTTAGACTCTTCAGGGACACTGGATGAATCCAACTATCATCTGGAAGTTGCAGTTCATAAGCCCACAAACCAACTTTCTTGGTGATTGGAAAAGGACCGCAATATCTGGGCGACAACTTGGCACATTGACCAGTTTTGAACTTTTTCAATCTTTCAAGAATACTAAGATAAACTTGATTGCCTACCTGAAAAGTAATATCTCTTCGCTTCGGATCGGCATATGCCATTGCACAATCTTGAGCTTTCTTTAAGTTTTCTTTAGCTAAATTAAGTTTAAAATTCATGTCTTGAAGGAATTCTTGAGCTACTTGAACTCGTTCATTTTGAAGTCCCACTGCATAAGGAGACCTAGGCTGGAAACCATACATCAACATGAATGAACTAAATTCAGTTGATGAATTCTTGGCACTATTATAGGTAAATTCAGCTAAAAGAAGATAGTCTTCCCAATCAGTCTGTTTCGAAGTAACATAAGCTTTGAGTATGTCTTCCAAGATCTGATTGACTTTCTTTGTCTGTCCATCCATTTGGGGATGTTTAGCTGTACTTAAACTTAGTTTAGTTTCAAGTCTACTAAAGACTGCTTGCCAAAAATGACTTGTAAATCGAGCATCTCTATCAGAAACTATATCTACTAGAAGACCATAGAGTCTATAAAGTTGATTTACAAATATTAGTTCTGGAGTCTTATAAGTAGACTTGACTGGAATAAACTGGGCAATTTTAGTCAATCGATCAACTACAACCCAGACTGAATCAAAGCCTTTCTGGGTGCGGGGTAATCCAGGTATGAAATCCATTCCTTTGGGAATTTCCAAAGGATGCAGCAATCCTCCAACTTTAAGTCCTTCAAATTTATTGACTTGACATTTATGGCACTTGGATACATAGATTTGCACATCTCGATGTAAACTAGGCCAATAAAAATGTCGTTTCACTAACTCATAGGTTCGGTAAATACCAGGATGTCCAGCACTTGGAGCATCGTGGCATTCCAAAAGAACTTGATTTCGTATGTTCGGTATACTTGGGACACAAACCTTACCTTTATAAAGCAAATATTCATCTTGAAGAGAATAGTGTTTAAACTTTCTCTCAGAAGTACTTGCTTCATTTTGTTCAACTTGTTCAGTTGCTTTCCATGCTCGACTGTAGCTTGGATCTCTTTGCAGCTTCCTTTCAAAGTTGAAATAAATTCACTTTGAATTTGTACAAAACTTAGGTTGTTCAACATAGGCATCTGACTTAAGGCATCTGCCACTACATTGAACTTTCCTTTTCTGTACCTGAGTTCATAATCAAACTCTTGCAACTCTTTCGCCCATCTCCCTTTTCTACCTCTTAGATCGGGTTGGTTTGCAAACCATTTTATGCTCTCTTGATCAAAGACTATGGTTAACTTTGATCCATATAGGTAATGGCACCATTTCTTCAGAGCATTAATAATAGCGAACATCTCTCGTCCATAGGTAGAGTAATTTTGCTGAGCAGGACTTAGCTTTCTACTCTCGCAAGCTATTGGTCGACCATCTTAGCTTAGTAGTGCTCCTACCGCAGATGAACTTGCATCTGTTTCTAATTGTAAAGGCTTATTTGGATCTACAATTTGTAGAACCAGGGCCGAAGCTAAAGCAAGTTTAAGTTCTTGAAAACTCTTTGCTTGCTCTTCTTTCCAATTTATCTTCTGATGCTTCCCTTTGAGTTGATTTGTCAAAGGTACTATAATCTTGGCATATCCAGCCACAAACTTCTGATAATATTCTGCCAATCTGAGAAAACTTTGTAGTTTTCGAATCTTCTTGGGCTCAGGCCATTCAAGAATCGCTTGGACCTTTTCAGGGTCAACTTTGATTCCTTTCGCGGAAATAATATGGCCTAAATACTTTACTTCTAGGGTAAATAATTCACATTCTGACTCTTTACCGTAAAGTTTATTATCAGGAAGAAGTTGAAAAACTTTTTCCAAGTACTCTAAGTGACTTTCATGATCTTTACTATAGATCAGAATATCATCGAGAAAGTCTACAACAAATTTTCCCAAATACGGATTAAGCACTTGATTCATTAAAGTCATAAATATTGCGGGTGCATTTGTCAATCCAAACGGCATCACTAAAAACTCGTAGTGACCAAACTTTGTTCGAAAAGCTATCTTAGGAATATCATCATGTTTGATTCTGATCTGATGATAACCTTGGCATAAATCAATCTTAGAAAAGACTGTAGCCCCCTTTAAACTATCAAAAAGATCTTCGACAAGTGGCATGGGATACTTGTTCTTTATTGTAAGATTGTTAAACGCCCTATAATCTATGCACATCCTCATAGTTCCATCTTTCTTTTTTACTAGAAGGATGGTGCTACCCATGGAGACTGGCTTGGGCGGGTAAATCCTTTATCCAAATATTCTTGAATCTGATTTTCTACTTCCTGATGTTGGACATAGGGGAGGCGATATGGGTTTTGAGATTTTAGCTTGGTACCCAGAAACAAATCTATACTGTGATCGATGTTTCCACGAGAGGGTGGCAAGCCATAGGGGAGTTCCTTAGGGAACACATCTTCAAATTCCTTCATTAAATGGTTAAATTTAGCATGAACTTCATGAGGAATAAAAGACGAGACATAAGAAACTTGATTTATATTATCAGAATCTATTACATCGGTGCCAAGGACAAGAAAACTTGATTCCTAGCTTTGGTATTTACAAGTTTCTTAAGTTCAGTATATGAAATCAAAGGGTTACTTGGAACATCATGCTCACTCTTGATTTTATACACTACACCATCGCGCTGGAATTCCAAAGTATTAGTAAAATAACACCTAGTCAATGAAGGTCCTAGACTCCATAGCCACTCTCTCCCTAATACCAGATCCACCCGATCCATATTCATTATTTGGAAGTCCAAAGTGTCTTTAAATCCTTGGATTTCTAGTTCCAAATTAGAGATCATTGTGTCCCAAACATGGGTGTCTTGACCATGTATCATGGAAACAATGTATTTATGAGGAGATGGTTTCTGAGGAAGAGCTAGTTTTTTCACTAATGCATAATTGATAAAATTATGCGTAGCAGAGTCATCCACCATTATCTGGATGGTGTGCCCTTTTACTTATCCATGCAGCTTGACCAAATCATGTGGACCAAATTCTTGAGGTTGCCACATGTTTTTGGAGATCTGACATGAATGGGCACTATCGCAGTGCATTATCTGAACCTTCTTTGCACTTGAATTTGCATCCAAGTCCAAAGTTTGAATCAGATGTATTTGTTGCTTACCCTTTCCCATAGTTTCTCTTCCAATTGGACAAGCACGACTATGATGTCTTGGCTTGAGACACTTAAAGCACAATTTTTCCTTTTGTGCTTTATCATGATCTTCTGGAGAAAGTATGTGTCTAAAAACACGAGGTTTTTTAGAAACCCTTTCATTCGATATTGCCCCTTTGCCCTTGTGCTTAAAGTTATTCCTCTGTGAATAACTACTTTCTTGCAGGACATCCAGACCTCAGTTATCCTCATAAATCTCGGCAACCTTAATCGCCTCTTCCGGGGATTTAGGTGCATGTATTTTGACTTCATTTTGAATTAGTTGATTAAGTCCTTTGACAAAACTACGAAGACGATGAAAGTCATCTAAGTTTTTTAATTTCAGAATAACATCTCTGTATTCTGAAATATACACTCATAATAGTCTACCTTTCTGTTGAATTTTATCCCATGCCTCCCAATTGCGATCCTCCTCATTCTCGGGGAGAAACTCTTTCTTGAAGAGGTGAGAAAATTCAACCCAGGTAGTAGGTTTCTTGTGGGTCTCAGAGAAACTCATCCACCAACTATAAGCTTTGGGTCCTAGTGATAAGCTTGCTTCTACTACTCTCACATGATCGGGGGTATGCTTGAGTTCATGGACATCATTCCATTTCTCCAAGAAGGTCAAAACCGCATCTTTATTCCTACCCTTATCCTCTCCAAATAAATAAGGAGGACAGATCTCCTTTCCTAGGGAAAGATCCACTGGGCGGTTATGACTTTCTGACATCCCTACCAAAGTAGCAAACAAGGGATTAGAAGATACCAAACTAAGACGGCTCATACTTCCCGCTAGAGGAAACATGTATGTATGGGGAGAGGATAATCCCTTATCCTTTTTCATCCTAATGGACATTGGTGAAGTTCCGATCGTATCTGTGTGACTACCCAAAATAGCCTTATTGATATCCATAGGCGTCTGAAGTAAGTTCAGAATGGCCTTAAGGTGATCTTGGATTCCATCAATAGATTGACGGAGTACTGCAACCTCATCCAGAATACTGGACAACCGTCTAGGTCTTTTCTCAACTAGCAACATCCTACTTTCCATATCTTTCCCCTCGTTTAAAGTAGTGTTTGTTTCCCCTTTTTTGTAGAATCCTCAACGTCTAATGCTACAATAATCGCTTCTATTTTTGATGCATCAGACACATGACTTGTATTTGAAACCATAGGTGCAGATGAATGCAATGCATGTGAAATTACTGATGGTCTAGACATGAATCAGGATGTTACTAACATAGGAATGGAAACATACACTGATGTACTAGTAGTACTCGTAAGCGAGATGTGGCTAGAAGTCCCCTCCATCGCACACAAAGCGTTATTAAACTAACCTAGTATTCCTAACGCAGGTGGTGTGTGCAACAAAATCAAAAGAGCTATGCAAGAATATCACTAGAAATAGTCCTTAATGATTTGGTCCGTCGAGGTTGACTTGATTCTAGCCAAAAGTGCTAGAATTATGACGAAGTTAAGCCTCCGGATCTTCACTTCACAGTTCCACTTCCTTCAAACTTTGATAAAAAACTTGAACTTTCTTTGTTGCTTGCTTCTTTGGCTAAGGAAGAGTCCTCCCAAGTCTCAATAGACCTCGGGTTCCGGGCTGCAACAGTTGGGTGCTCCAATTGTAGTCTTCAACTCTGAATATGAATTGTTATATGCGAGACTATTAATGTATATTGTCTTGGCGTTGTGGATAGATGAGAGACCTCCAAACTGGGAGGTTGAAGGATCGAAACCTGACGTTGTTCTTCTGCAGATTCTCCTTTTAGCATTTGGATGAAGTCGTCTATAGCGTCAAACTTATATCAAATAGAACTGCCACTTGGCGACATGAATTGCCAAACACCCGTGAGCTTTGCGTTTAGGCCAGCCCTTCCCAAATAAGAGGATGGGGGTTCGAATCCCCTGCTGGTCACAACAAAGGTGGTAACCTTTTGGTACTTTCCTCCTAAGTTTCTCCTTATGCTATAGTCGCCAAGATTACGTCGATTTGGGAGGATGTTTCGAAACAGCCGTGAGTAGAGATTGACGAGCAAGAAGCTATGGAGAGAGCAAATTGATGAGCAAGAAACTATGGAGATGGCTCTGATACCAATGCAACAACGTAGCCACAAGAAATACTCATGAATGAATGTCTCTCCTCCCAACCTTATGCCTGTATATATAGCTGCTTAAACTAATGAGGACTACAAATGTAACTAGAGTCCACAAGTGCATGCCTCTTCAGACGAGTGACCAAACGGTATCCGATTTCAGATCTATCTAAAACCATCGGATCCCTAGACCATAGACTTACAAACCAAAAACTGTTTGAATCACATAAACAGTTCGAACTTTGCTTTCAGTGGATATACCCATGCATGCCAGGAAAAATCATCAATGAAAGTCATGAAGTAAAGGTAATTTCCAAAAGAAGATGTCTGCACAGGATCACATGCATCACTATGTACGAGTTTCAATTTCTACATAGCCCGAACTACATCATCTTTTGGAAAGAAGGATCGCTATATTTTACCTAAAATAGAGCCTTAACATACATGTTTTCCGGGTACCTCAAGCTTGGGCAAAGAAGACACCATATCAGATTTCTGTAGGTGTAACAAACTAGTAAAATTTAGATGACCAAAACGTGCATGCCAAAGCTTTGCATCTGACATAGCCTGAGAATCATGTACTGCACCTACCGAATCATTCACAGATCTTTCATAGTCTATGAGCTTATACAGCCCAGGACATAAAATGCCAGAAGCAATAATAACATCGCCATTTGATAGATCATGAATTGTACATCTATCATCAAAAAATTTCACAACCAAGACAATCTTGGCTAATGCACAAACTGATAACAGATTCTTCTTGATCTCATGCACAAACAAAGCATCTGACAAAGTGAAAGAACTACCATAAGCAGTAGTCAAAATGATCTTACCAACTCCCACAATAGGATAAAAGGAGTTGTTGGCACCTGTAAAAGTATTCCTTGTAGGGGCAGGCTCGAGTAAAGAGAAGAAACTACGCTACAAGGTAATATGTTTTGTCGCCCCACTGTCAAAGTACCAAACATCTGAGTCTAGCGCAGACATGCACTGCTCATGAGAAGATGGGTCAAAACTACAAACAGTAGTAAATGCCCATTCTTCTTCCTGCACAAGATTAGCAGACTCTGTTTTGGTGTAGAGGCCTCTGCAACAACCATTTCAACCTCTTTCTTCTTTGCCTCTTTCACAGTGACTTTTGTACAGTTCTTAATGATATGATCATTTCCTTTACAGTAATTGCAAAACAATTTCTGCTTTTCTTATTTCTTTTCATCTTGGTCTTCCCTCTTCATTTGTGCAAAATTAGCAGATTTCTACTTACTAATTGAAGAGCTCCATTTTCCTTTGCCCTTCTGACTAGCCAAGAAAGCTTGATCTACAATATGCATAATGGACTTTTTCTGCCTGGACTAATCTTCCTACAACACAACAGAGACTAACTCCTTAAATGACAAGGCATTTGGATTGCCTTTCATCGTCAACCGAAGAGTAGAAGCAAAACTCTGATATGAATCAAGAAGACCATTTAGAATGGTCTCTAGAAGTGAGCTATCTAGTATAACCTCATCAACAAAAATCAATTGTTCTTTCAAATCCTTGATCTTCGTTAGAAAATTGTCCATAGAATCACCTCCATTCATGTGCTCACTCTCCAATTGTTTTCGGAGGTAAGCAACACGAGCCTTATTCCTACCTTGGTACAATGTGGTAAGTGTATCCCAAGCATCCTTAGTTGTTCTGCAAGAGCGAATGTGAGGAATAATGGCATGTTTGATAGACAAAGCTATCAATGCATGTGCCTGGGCATCTTTGCCATCCCAACGAATTTGCTCTGCAATAGGTGTAGTAGAAACCGTAGCATGAATAGGAATCTGCACAATATCACCAACTTCGATACCATCTCCATTAGCTCCAGCACCTGTATTTGCAGTACTTGTATTTGCAGGTGTAACAGGATGTCTTTTAGCACCCTACACAATGTTCCATAATCCTTTTGCAACCAATGCATGTCGCATCATATAAGCCCATAATGGGTAGTTGATACCATCCAACTTATCCTCAACAACCAACATACGGAATACGTCACTACTTTCAGCCATGGCCGGTGACTAAAATACCTTGATGCAGAAAAGTGAGTGTATCTCAAAAAGTTGAGCAGAACTACTCAGACAAATTCTACTAAACTTGTAGGAGACTTCGAGATGCTTATACTGGTGAACTGAAACTTGTATACACCTTTGGCACAAAAAGATGAAATAGCCTACATAAGCACTGCGATAGTGCGTTCGGAGGTCCAAACGAGCTCAGATCCTGATTTTAGCACCACAAAACGAAGCTCTTTTGATCACGCAAACATGCTAAGTATGCTCACCAAAATTCTTGTGATTCTGAGACCAGAATCGGAGAGGTGATGCTGACGCCCTAGATGAAGCGATGACCTGCTATGATACAAATTGTTGGAGTTAGACGTCTACGGAAGCACCCAAACAGCACAAGGAAGAAGAAGAAGCTTGCAGCACAACACACAATACACGATGTATTACCACTAGAATGTACAAAGATACATTGCCCGATAGAGCAATAAGCATGTATACAAGCAGAGGGAAAAAAACCTCCTAAAGAGGGAAGAAAGTGCCCCGACGGTCCTAGTGTGTTCACACACATCACTACCTAAATATATCAACAATGGAATCAACTAATATACTTGCATTGGATCCCCAAAGTATGTTTAAAAGAAGGTAGATATGATAGACTATCTCTACATAAAAAATTCTACATATCCCAAGGGAGGAAGTGCAAGCTGAATTGCTAAACCATCATCAAACATTGTCATGCTTTGAATAAATAACTTGACTATGAAATTACCCTTTCATCATCATCAATTGTTGAGTGTATTTGATGGAAATAACATAAACTAATGTGCCCTTATACATTATACAAAGAACTATAGATAATATAAACATTTGATACATCAATTCACGTAGTTTGAGGAGATGAGCTCTTGAGAGGCTGCGATATTTTTATATTCCGTCTTTTGTATGGTCATGGCGTTCACGTACATTGACAAATGGATTTGTGATTACAATCTTTACGCAGGTCAAGCGTGGCTTTTGTCATATCTTCACGAGAAACGCGTCTCCTCGCATGTGTAGCCTCGATATTTTTTCTATGTTTTGTTTTTTTCAAGGAAGTTCGGCCAAAGTTTACTCTTCTCAATAGTCTGAATTATTGGAAAGAACAACTCTTGAGATTGACTTGACTTTTGTGAGCATCAAATTTCATTTCATTACGTGATGAAGGAACTATACAACTCTCGATGAGTACGTCTATTTAAAAGTCAAAAGATGGATGGCGATAGGCCATCCGCAACCGAAAGGGCAATCGTCCCAAAAGAAGCAGACAATCGTCCGCTGATGGCATGCATAGTGCTATTAACGCATAATTCGGAGTCGCCGTTTGTGTAAGCAGCACCAGTGAGGACTCAGAAAGGCGCTCTCACTCTCTGGCTAACATACACACACACAGTGCAGACACTTTGAGTAGAATCAATGGCGTCGTCAGTTGCAGATCCGGTATCAGTGCTTCCCAGATACATTGCCATCAAGGGCGACAACGGCATGTACCTGGCGCTGAAATCAGACGGCCTTCTCACTTTTGATTCGGCCGAGATGACACGGCTAGCAACGCATGAGGTGCTTTACAATGTGAACGACCCCAACGCCACCTTCATTGTCCGCTCGATGAACATGCACTTCTGGAGACGCGACCCTGCAAATTGGATCCGCGCAGACCGCAGCGACGCACCCTCTGCGAGTGACAAAAGCGGCAGGTTCACATTGGCCAGGCTCGAGTCCGGCAAGCTGGCATTTCGTTCTGCTGTGGACGGCCGCTACCTCAATCGCTACATTCTTGGTCTGCACGGCTACAACGCCGTAGAGGAAACCCGGAACCAGTGGAGCGAGGTTGAGGTGAGCGACGCCTGGGAACATGCTGTCTCCCTTCCTCGCTACATCTTCCTCAAGGGAGACAACGACAGGTATCTGCATACCTATTACGAGCGCGGGCTCAACTGGCTCAAGTTCCATGGCACGGATCCGGGAAACCTCTA
This sequence comes from Ceratopteris richardii, assembly GCA_020310875.1. Classification (NCBI taxonomy): domain Eukaryota; kingdom Viridiplantae; phylum Streptophyta; class Polypodiopsida; order Polypodiales; family Pteridaceae; genus Ceratopteris; species Ceratopteris richardii. The sequence goes on along the minus strand of CM035416.1, from coordinate 58,367,951 downwards.
CGGAACCAGCGAGGTATTCCCACTGCTCGATGGCAGCATCGCCCTTTACAGCACGCAGACTGACCGCTTTTGGGGCAACGGCGGCAACTGGGTATTTACTGACACCACTAGAAGTGACTACCAGGGCGATACCAGATGCCATTCGAGCCAATTAAACTCAGCCGAAGCATCATGGCCCTCAGGAACCAGCACAACAATCTCATTTGCAATCGGCTCTCAGAGTACTGGATCAGCTCCCTCAACGCCTCTGCCAGTAGCACGTCCGACATCACCACACGTCTCACGCTGAGCGAGGCTGCCGGTGGGCGGCAGGTCTTCGATGTGAAGTACCTGCTCAATCTAGCATCTACCGACGACCAAAAACCCCTTGCTGTTGCATACGGTTCGACCGTCAATAACTCTTCTCACATTACAGATTACAGACATGGTAGTGGTGGTGACAATCTCGCAGAAGGTGTCGACGAGTTATCCTTTCTCCAACTCCTTCACCTTCAGCCAAAGCGTGACCACTGCGTTCAAGGCAGGCATACCATTCTTGGCGGAGGGCAAGGTGGAGGTGGAAATCGGACTAGAGCAGAGCTTCTCCAACGAGTGGGGCGAGACCACCGAGAAAGGCATTGAATTCCAGACGCAATTTGTTGTGAAGGACGTCCCACCCGGAGGAACGGTATTTATTTACGTTAACATGTCTCTTGATAAGCGAAGCACCTACTTCTCCATAGCTTCACCTCAGCCATGTGTATGTCTGCTAATTTTGGTTTCATGCATTACAGGCTTCGGTGACCGTTGTCTACAGCACTGCCAAAATGCGAATTCCCTTCACATACAAGTCTAAAGAGTCTGCGCCTGACGGAATAGATCGTCCGACCCAAGAGTTCGTGGATGGCATGTTCGAAGGAGTTGATGCCTATAAAATTGAAGTTGTCATAAGCGACTCTGTCAGAAGCTATGCCACTCCAGTAAAGCGGCTCACATAAGCTCGGTGCAGACTATCTTCGATGGAAAATGCGTTTTGGATGGAAAAATGTGTACATCACATTAGTCCTACACCTTCTCCTTCTGTTACATCCTTCTCCTTGTAAAGCCTATCAAAGGCAGGCTATAGCCGGAATTTCACATGTAAATGGACTTTCTAGCACATTGATATGCCATGTGCATTTTGTAAAAAATATAATTTTTTCACTTAGACCCCACAAAATCTTGTATAGGAATTTTTGTTAGCCATATGGTTTGGCATGTATAAAGACCATATGTGGCTACATATTTGTACGAAGTTTCAAGGCTATCAGAGCTTCCTAGAAACCTTAATGCCACCTTGCAAGCTTCCAAATGTAGTTAGACTTGTACAAGGGAGATTCAGATGGGAGTTTTTTCCTGCATATTCCTAAAGGAGACCTTTCAAAACATAGTCCTACAAATTTTCGTCTTCATCAAAGGATATCTTAAGGGTCAAAGAGCACAAAATCCAGCTTTCAAGATCACCGTAGTTTCCTAGAATAAGAAAATTGAAGGCTTGAAGGGTTGCCACATAGCAAACAGTGATGGAACGATTGTTTTTTTTCTCGGATAATCTTTTTTTATGATCAAAGATCAATAATGCAAAGTTTCTCAAAAAATAGCAGCTTATCTTATCCAAATTGATGTCAGCACTGATCCGATAGTCCATATCAGCCCTAGATCCAACGGTGGAGAATGAAGGCACCTTTTCCTCCCCTTTTCCCTAGATATCATATAAAGAACCAATCATAACCATCCATTTGATAAATCCAATCGTTGTAATCAAAAGAAGCTGATCTTAGGGTTGAGAGTTGATTTCTCTAGATCCAAGGCCCAAATTCATTCAAAAAACTATAAAACCCCCCTCCAAACTCCTAGAGCATCATTGTTAGGAATCCATAGGGCCCTTGCTAGCACATGGTTTCCTTGAGACGATCACCCTCATTTGAGCGTGTGAGGATCCAAGGTGGGCTAGTAAGAGCATAGTTTTTAGATTCAAGTTTTAGACTCCTCTCTAGGATAGGCTCTTAAACCCAGTGTCTCTTTCTTTGCTCACCCTCAGTGGAGTGTGTGAGTGAGTTAGAGCTAGTTTTATGTGTCTTACACTTCTTTAGAATCACATTATGATCCTAGAAAGACATAGGGTCAATGAAGAAGGACCTATCCTCTTAAGTATGACATTCGATTGAACTATCATGGTGAGAGGGTCGTGCGGACCACCTTTGACCAGTATAATGCTTAGCTTGATGTTTGAAAACATTCATGTATATGCCTGTCATAACAATATCTTCTAATTCATGTCTCATGTCTCTTGTATCTTTGTCTCTTATATGTTTTTACATGTCACCTTCTATATCTTTGTATGTGTGAGAAGGCTCCGGAGTATTGCGTTGAACCAATGAGGATGATCCATTAAGATTGAGAGAATAATTTTCTATTCATTTTTTACATCATGATCCACATGCATTCATACCACCCACAAAAACCCATGCTTATGAATTGATTTTCAAAAGTGTATAAGAAGCTCCATTTGTGGACCATTCTTCCTTTCAAAAGTTGATTCATATGTGTGGTTTTCTTTTTGTTCTCATCATGCATACATCCATAAGAACCCATGCTTATGAATTGATTTTTGAAAGTGTATAAGAAGCTCCATTCGTGGATCATTCTTCCTTTCAAAAGTTGATTCATGTGTGTGGTTTTCCTTTTGTTCTCATCATGCATACATCCATATGTTCCCCTTTCATAATTAAATAATTACAACTCTCCTCCCCATACCCAACTTCATCTTCACCTTCACATTTTTACCACAAAGACCTTCCAACACTCACTAGCCTCATACACTCTGTGTATTCCGTGACCGAAACCGATCCACCCAGATTGCGATTACCTCCACATTTGAAACCGACGTGAAACCCTTCGTAGCATTTGCTTCTAATCTTGTTGGAAGATTGTGATCCATATTTTTTGTTTCATATTTTTCATCCTCATCATATCATCATCATCATTCTTGAGCATTGCACTGGATTTCTCAAAATATCGGGCACATCTTTGTCATGAAGTAAATACATTTGTGAGAGATCTAGAACATCGTGCATCACTTGCTTATTGACATAAGATGGAGGAAGGATTCAAATCCCTTGTTGTTGAGAAACAAGGCCAAAGCATAGTCTCCTCTATGTTGAGAGAGAAGGGAAAATTCAATTGCATCAACATTACAAACTACTTAGATTTGTTTGAAGAGCAAGCTATGATTTTTGGTCTTCCCGAAGATCTTTTGATGTCATTCATTGAACGAATTGTTGATAGCTCTATCATAAACCGTGTAGCTCAATATGATATTCTTCCTTGGAGTGATTTTAGAAAGGAGATGCTCAAAGAATTCTATCTTGAAGATTATAGCCAACATAATCGAGATGGATTCTTACGATGGAGCTCTATTACTCACTTACAAAATGAGTATATTAGACGCTATGAACAACTTCCTGATAAGGATAAGATAACTTTGGAACCTGATATTGTGATCAATTTTCTTAAGCTTCTTCATCCTGAAACTCGTTGGGAAGTTGAACAGCGATTAGGAGAGCCCGATAAGCACTATGGTCTTACTAAAAATTGGCAAAAAGTGCATAAAGTAGTAGAGGCTATAGTCCATAGATATAAAAGACAATCCATGCTTTATGAGCAAACTAGTCTTCCTCAAGCTAGCCTTCCACAAACTAAGGAGCAAGGTAGAGAACAATCCCATGCTATGCTTTTTGACTCTACTTCTATTCCTCAAATGATGGAGCCTACTCAAGGTTTTAAAGTAGAGCCAAATAAAAGTGTAGTTAAACAATCTCAAGCGGAAATTCTTACTAAGCAAATGGAAAGTCTTATTGCTACACAATCCAATTTGGCAAAGACTATAGATGCTTTACAATCTAATCACACCAAAACTTTTCAAAATCAAATGAACCCAATGTCTTTTCAAGAATCTAATCAACATGTTATAGCTCCCAATCAATATCCACAAGTAGCTCCTACTCAAGCATATCAAGTTCCTCCAATGCATAGTCCTTCAATGCAAAATCCTCATCCTCATGTGCAAAATCCTAAAATGTATCAAAACATGTGTCCTCAAGCTTTTCAAACAGCTTCTCAAAATCCTCAAAATCAAAATTTTCAAAATCATCAACCGTATACTATGGAAGCTCCTCTTGCACCTCAAGCACGACATGTTTCTACCCAAGCTCCTAAAATACATCAATTGCCTTATCAAAATCATAATTATCCTGTTCAAGCAATACCTTATCAACAAAATCCTCAATTTTAAAATTTCCCACCATAAGTTAATCAAAATCCTCTAAATCAGAATGGTTTTGTGTGTGGCCCTTGTAGGTGTCTTTGGTGTGTCACCGATAGAAGATCAATCTCTTATTTCTCACATATCCAATGTAGAAGGAAAATGAAAAAGAGATGAAGCTCAGCCTAGTGAAAGAAGAGTGACTCGAAAACAAACCTCAAAGGGAATAAAAACAATCATAGAGCAAGGAGAAACATCACAATCCAAAGATAAAAAACAAGAATCACAACCCAATGAACAAAAACAAGAGGAGAAACAAAAAGGGAAGAAGACAAAGCAAAGAAAAACAGAACCAAAGCCTTTAGATAAACAAGAACAATCAAAACAAACTGAAGAACAAACATGAGAACATGAACAAAAACAAGATTTTAAGCAAAAACAAAAGAAACCAATGAGAAAACCTAAAGCCATCTTGATTTCAAAAATTGAGAGAAAAATAGATCCTATGGAGATTTTCGATGACATTTTGCTTAAGATTCAAGTGACTATGTCTTTAGAACAAGTTTTTGTTAAAAATAAAGAAGTAAGCTCGTATATATTTTTGCAAAAAGGATTTTCTTCAAGTAGAAGGAAAATACAAAAATGAAAAATAGAAGCATTTACTTTAGCAAGTAGTGGAGGCCAAAAGAGAATCATTCAAAAGAGAATCAAATCCAAAATCTGAATTGTAAGAGGAGTGGCTGTCCAAAGTAGTGGAGAAATGATGGAGAAGAGCTCTCAAACTCATCATGAGAGTTTTTTGTCACTTGGCTATAAAAGAAGCAAGGGAGGACACTCAATGAGAGAGCAAGAAGGCGTGGAAGCCCCCTTGTATCTACTTCATTTGGTTTGAGTCATTTCGTTCAGTTCACTCTCATAGAGTGTGTCCAGCCGCACACCCATTTTTGGGTAGTCTACTTGTGAGAGTCATATCTCTCAACATATGTATCCAAATTTAGTGTTTAAACATTCGTTGGAAAGCTTATCTTGAGTACTTCCTCTGTCTAGAACAGTTTTATGAAATTCTTTATGCTCTCTGAGTTATTCAGGTTTTAGTGAAGTCCAGTTTTCAGCTATGACCAGCCGCACATCCATTTTTGGGTAGTCTACTTGTGAGAGTCATATCTCTCAACATATGTATCCAAATTTAGTTTTTAAACATTCGTTGGAAAGCTTATCTTGAGTACTTCCTCTGTCTAGAACAGTTTTATGAAATTCTTTATGCTCTCTGAGTTATTCAGGTTTTAGCAGTTTTCAGCCTAACTTAGTGGACAGGTAGTCTGTTTTGAATCAAATAGTTGACAACTCAAATCTACTCCAAATTGAGTGTTTGATATCTCATTTGAAAGCTCTAGGTGTCTAGTTTGAGTGACCAAAGTTTCAAGTTCATTGGATATTTCAGTTGGTACCCGTTTTCATTTGAAGGTTCTGCTGTTGGCAAGAGTCTTCATCTTGAGAAGGTCTTCTACACTTTCCGCTGCGATTAGGAGAGGAATTCTCCAACATTTGGTATCAGAGCCTTGGAGTGTGAAGAGGCAAAGCATTGGAACTGAACTGAAGCAAAGGGAAAGCTACAAATCAAGGGGGAGCTTCGTGAATTCAAGAGAGAGCGCCACAACATACTTGAGGTAAACTTCAATCTTGGAAGTTTTCAATGGCTGATTTAGGACAACAAGTTGAGAAGTTAGACAAAGACAATTTTTAGTCTTGGAGGTATAGAATGATAAATTACCTTAAAGGTAAAGGTTTATGGGGTTTAGTTAGTGGAGATGATCCACAACCGGTAGACCTTGAAGATCCCAACATTACTCCGGCACAAAGGAGACAATTTGCTGATTGGGAAGAGAGGAATCGAAGGGTGATGTTCCTCATCTCACAAGTTATTTCTAACACTATGATTGGTCATGTGCAAAGCTTAGAAACAGCCAAAGAAGTTTGGGAAGCATTGGAGAAGGTGTATGCTACCTCAACAAGGTCTCGGAGGATGCAACTCAAGAACGAGCTCAACAACATGAAGAAAAGCTCAAACCAAAGCATTAGTGAGTATACATTGAGGATTAAGGAGCTTCGAGATCAACTAGCATCAGTTGGATGCAAGATAGAAGAGGAAGACATCGTCCAAACAGCCCTCAATGGCTTGAGGAGTGAAGAAAAGTGGAAGCCCCTCATCACAAACATCCTTTATAGAGATCCTCTACCAACATTCGACGAAATTATACCAAATCTTGTGGCTGAAGAGGTTGCTCAACAAGGAGAAGGCAACAAAGGTAAGGATAGCCATAGTCAAATGTTATATGTAGGAAGAGGTAGAGGAAGGAACTCAAGAGGAGGCTCGAGAGGAAGAGGAAGAAGCTACAACAATACAAATTTCGGCCAACACAACTCGGACGACAACAAGGACAACTCAAATGACAACACACATGGAAGAGGTCGAGGAAGAAATAGAGGAAGAGGTCGAGGTTCATACAATCCTCATAAAGGTATAACATGTTATCATTGTGGTAAACTAGGACATTATGCAAATGATTGTTGGCAAAAGAATGGAAGGCTGAATGGAGGCAACCAAAGGAGCCAAAATAACTATGCGAGTACATCAAGTGAAGGAGACAAGCAAACCATGCTTGCCATGAAGCATGACTACAACAACTCGAGAAGTGATGACCAAAAATGGTTCATAGATTCAGGTTGTAGCAACCATATGACATGCCAAGGAGATTTGTTCACAAAGCTACAAGCTCCAAGTGGAAAAGGATGTGTAGAGACCGGCGATGAAACTCAACACGCAATTGAGCATGTTGGAGATATCAAGCTTGGAGACAAGAAGGTATTGGCTGATGTTCTTCATGTTCCTACTATTGCAAAGAATTTGATTTCAGTAGGACAAATGGTAGAGAAAGGATATCATGTTATCTTCAATGAAAAAGGCTGCTTTATAAAGAATCCAAAAGAAGGATTCAAGGTCATTGCTCAAGGAAGGAAAGAAGGAAGGATGTTCACTTTGGACATTCAACAACCGCATGGAAAGGTGATGTATATTCAGTTTGGAAACAAGAGGATAGCTGAAATCGATTTGTGGCACAAAAGGTTTGGACATATCAACATTCCCAAGCTCAAGGACATGAGCAACCATGAAGTGGTAAGAGGTCTTCCAAGATTCAATGATGCCGGACTACATGAGTTTTGTGAAGCATGCCAACTAGGAAAGCAAACTCGACAACCATTCAAGAAAAGCAACTATGTGGCAAGGAATGTCCTCGACTTGATACACACGGATGTATGGGGACCATCACAACAACCATCAGTGGCTGGTAATAGATATTTTGTCACTTTTATTGATGATCATTCAAGGAAAGTATGGATGTTTTGCATAAAACAAAAATCAGATGTGTTCTCCATGTTCAAGAGATTTAAAGCACAGGTAGAAAAGGAAACAGGACGCTACATAAAGACCTTGAGGTCCGATGGAGGAGGAGAATATTTCTCCAAAGAATTTTCAGACTTTCTTTATGAAAATGGAATCAAGAGACAATTTACATGTAGGTACACACCTCAACAAAATGGAATAGCTGAAAGGAAAAATCGACATATCACAGAAGTTGCAAGATGCATGCTCAACGAGATGAAGATGCCACTAAACTATTGGGTTGAAGCAACTAGTACGGCCATTTATTTGATGAACAAGTGCACAACGGCTGGAGTGCATAATCTAACTCCCGAGGAGGTTTATTCCGGTAAGAAGCCTGACCTTACACATCTCAAAGTTTTTGGATGTGTGTGTTATGTTCACATCCCTCAAGAACTAAGGACAAAGATGGAGGCAAAGTCCGAAAAATGTATTTTTATTGGATATTCATCGGAGCAAAAGGGATATAGGTGTTACAATCCGGTCACAAAGGAGCTACGAGTCTCACGAGATGTGGTATTTGATGAGCTAAGACCATGGTTTGGAGACAAAGGGAAAGAGAAGACTCTTGAAGAAGATTGCGAAGATGATGAAGGTGCTGTCCAAGAAGAATTTCAGCAAACAAGCACTCAAATGTCAGGTCCAGAAGCTTCTACATCACTTGGAGAAAGCTCAACATGGAAGGGGAGGCTAAGGAGTCATTCCTCATCACCAACATCAGCTTACGAAAGATCTAAAGCCGAAAGTGCTGCCCAAAATAGTGATTCAAATACAAGTGAAGAAGAGTATGAAGAGGTGATCACACCGAAGGTAAAGTTGAACCGATTGAAGAAGCAATGTTCAAAAGGAAATGAAAGGAGGTCTTCAAGAGCAAGGTATCCAATTGAAAGGCTGAGCTATGATAGTTTTATTGCAAAACATTTTGCATATATGACACAGGTGGTCAAAGATAAAGAACCGGATGCATATGAAGAAGCATGTACACAAAAAGAATGGCAAGAAGCTATGCAAGAAGAGATGAAGCTCTTAAGGACAATCACACATGGGAGCTAGTTCCAAAGGCTGAAGGTATGAAGATTGTTCCAAATAAATGGGTGTTTAAAATAAAGAGAAATGCTGACGGCTCTCTAGCAAGGCATAAAGCTAGACTAGTAGCAAAAGGATTCAAGCAAACTCACGGCATCGATTATGAAGAGACTTTCAGCCCGGTTGCAAAGATGGGAACAATTAGAACCTTGATTGGAGTGAGTGCAGCAAGGGGATGGCCATTGTACGAACTCGACATAAAAAATGCCTTTCTCAATGGTGAACTTCAAGAAGAGGTATACATGAGTCAACCGATTGGATTTGAAGACAAAAATCATCCAAATTTTGTTTGTAGATTAAAGAAAGCTTTGTATGGGCTGAAGCAAGCACCACGTGCTTGGAATCAAAGATTGGTCGAGTACCTCACAAGGTGTGGGTATAGTCCAAGTAATGCAGATCCCTCTCTCTACATGAAGAAAGAAGAAGGCAAGCAGGTATATATTTGCATATACGTTGATGATCTCATCATAACAGGAAGTAATGTTACAGGAATACAAGAGATCAAAAGGAAACTCGGTAAGGAGTTTAAAATTTCAGATCTTGGTGAGCTGAAATACTTTTTAGGCATTGAGATAGTCTATGGGAAAGATGGCATTTACTTAATGCAAAGAAAGTACCTATTGGATGTTCTTTTCAGATTTGGAATGAGTGAATGCAAACCACTCACTCAACCTATGGACACAAATGTGAAGCTATGCTCAAATGATAGAGAGAAGTTACATGATGTAACTACATACAGGAGTATTATAGGTTCATTGATCTATGCTACGATCACAAGACTAGATTTGTGTTATATTGTTGGAGTTCTTTCTCAATTTATGCAAGCTCCAACAAGTGAACATTTAAATTCAGCCAAACGAGTGCTAAGATATGTGAAGCACACTGTCAATCATGCATTGTTTTATAGATATGATGAAGAATTGCAAGTAAAGGGCTTCAGTGATGCTGATTGGGCTGGTTCCAAGGAGGATAGAAGATCCACTTCAGGTTATGTGTTCATGATAGGTAGCAAACCTATCACATGGAGCTCAAAGAAGCAACCTACTGTTGCACTATCATCTACAAAAGCTGAATATAGAGGTTTAGCCTTTGCAACTTGTGAAGCTATGTGGATTAAGAATCTCTTGGCTGATCTTGATGTGCAGGTGGAGACCATTCCAATTTATGGTGACATGTCAAGCATTCACTTGACAAACAATCCAATGTTTCATGCACGAAGCAAGCACATAGAAGTGCATTATCATTATGTTCGAGAAAAAGTTTTGAGCAAGGATGTGGATATAAAGTTCATTGGAACTAATGACCACGTTGCAGACATGCTTACAAAGTCCCTCGATGCTTCTAAGCTCAAGAGGTTCAAGGACGACATCAACTTACAAGATATGGTTGAAGGTGCAAGCTCACATGTGAGCTTGAGGGGGAGTGTTAAAAATAAAGAAGTAAGCTCGTATATATTTTTGCAAAAAGGATTTTCTTCAAGTAGAAGGAAAATACAAAAATGAAAAATAGAAGCATTTACTTCAGCAAGTAGTGGAGGCCAAAAGAGAATCATTCAAAAGAGAATCAAATCCAAAATCTGAATTGTAAGAGTAGTGGCTGTCCAAAGTAGTGGAGAAATGATGGAGAAGAGCTCTCAAACTCATCATGAGAGTTTTTGGTCACTTGGCTATAAAAGAAGCAAGGGAGGACACTCAATGAGAGAGCAAGAAGGCGTGGAAGCCCCCTTGTATCTACTTCATTTGGTTTGAGTCATTTCGTTCAGTTCACTCTCATAGAGTGTGTCCAGCCGCACACCCATTTTTGGGTAGTCTACTTGTGAGAGTCATATCTCTCAACATATGTATCCAAATTTAGTGTTTAAACATTCGTTGTAAAGCTTATCTTGAGTACTTCCTCTGTCTAGAACAGTTTTATGAAATTCTTTATGCTCTCTGATGTATTCAGGTTTTAGTGAAGTCCAGTTTTCAGCTATGACCAGCCGCACACCCATTTTTGGGTAGTCTACTTGTGAGAGTCATATCTCTCAACATATGTATCCAAATTTAGTGTTTAAACATTCGTTGGAAAGCTTATCTTGAGTACTTCCTCTGTCTAGAACAGTTTTATGAAATTCTTTATGCTTTCTGAGTTATTCAGGTTTTAGTGAAGTCCAGTTTTCAACCTAACTTAGTGGACAGGTAGTCTGTTTTGAATCAAATAGTTGACAACTCAAATCTACTCCAAATTGAGTGTTTGATATCTCATTTGAAAGCTCTAGGTGTCTAGTTTGAGTGACCAAAGTTTCAAGTTCATTGGATATTTCAGTTCGTACCAGTTTTCATTTGAAGGTTCTGCTGTTGGCAAGAGTCTTCATCCTGAGAAGGTCTTCTACACTTTCCGCTGCGATTAGGAGAGGAATTCTCCAACAGTTTTCTCTATTGTAAAGCCTGTTTTTAAACATAACTTTATCAGACTAATTAAAAGGAAGAGGTTTTCGCTTAATCTAGATACTGAGATGCAAGATTCTCTAGATCAAGATCAAGCTATGAATGAAGCCTTAAACTTTGATGAATCTGATAGAGGACTTTGATGATGATGAAGTAAATAATAATAAAAATTTCTTAGGACCTATTCAACTTGACCATGAAAATCATGAAAACAATCTTGAAAGTCACTTTAAAAGAAAATTTTGGTCTAGAGGTACATCAGAGATGCATGTTAAAATAGGAAATGATAAGAATGCCATCATTCTAAATGCATTAGTAGATTTCGGCTCCGAAATCAATGTGGTTTCAAGAGAAGTCTATGATAAGTTTCGATTGCCCATAGATAAAGATTGTGGATGGCATATGAGAGCTGCAGATACTGGTGTAGGTACCTTGTATGGAGCTTGTGCTAGTGTGCCCATATCCATAGGAGGAATCACAAAAGATTTTCACTTTTTTATTCAAGATAATTTCTCCTATGAAGTTCTCTTAGGTCAATCCTTTATTTGTGAGAGTCGTATGGAAACTAAAGCCATGGATGATGGGTCTACCTATGTTAGAATTAAGTCTAAGGATGGAATGCAATCACTTCAAGTCATGATGGTAGGAGTGAATCATCCTAGGAATCCATTGTCAATTAGAAAGAAACCTATTATTACTAAGGGTCATGAGCATGCTTGTAGTGATTGTGCACCTCAATTCATGTTTGGAGCTACATATGATCAAAATTTTGGATAGAATCCATTGTTGAGCGAGACAACAATGGATATTGGTTTGACATTTTGCATCCAACCAACATGTACAATAGTTTGTCACTTTGTTTTCCACATTCTAGATTAGATTTTCTTGTTTCTCTACTCTTGAGGAGTTAGAGTTATGTCTTCAACAAAATTCTAATTCCCATACTATTCTTCTTTCTTCCCTTGATGAGTATGCTCTTATCCAGGAAAATGCTCTCAATGTTGACAAGTGCTCAAAATTTAACCAAACACATGAGGCCTTAGTTCAAACAAAGTACAAAACTATAGACAAAAAATCAAACCCATAACTCAACCATTACCCCAAGGAAGTAATGAAAAAATCATTGATGTGAAAAACGATCGAATTCTTTGGGATAAGAAAAACATAGGACATACATTCACGGATGAGACAATCAAACAAGTGAAAATTGGTAGAGATGATGACTTTCTTTTGCCAGCAGAGAGAGATAAATTTGAGAGCATCATACGTAGCCATGGAAAAGCCTTTACTATGTATCCTCATGAGATTGGTTGTGTAGATCTTAAGCTAGTTGCACCCATGATAATCTTTAATATTCCACATATTCCATGGAATCTTCACCTTATACCGGTTCCAAAAGCTCACTTACTTGAGCTAATGAAACTACTTAAGGAGAAGATAAACATGAGAATTTTAGAGCCATCTTTTGCACCTTACTCAAACAGGTTCACTCTGCCTAAAAAGAATGGGAAACTACGTTTTATTCAAGATCTCCAACCTGTCAATAAAGTCACCATAAGGAATGTAGGAACATGACCCATTGTATATGAGTTTGCTGAATCATTTTCACGACATTCTATCTATTCAATGGGTTTTGATGCCATTAGCAAGATTTCTAAAACATGTAACAACGTGAGTGAGGTACATAGATTTCTTGGTGCTTGCATCTTTTATGTTATTTGGATCCCACACTTTGCTCATGATGCTGATTGTCTCTATGACTTGTTGAGGAAGAAACAAAAATTTATTTGGACTGAGAAACACACTCAAGCTATGCGTAAATTGAAAAAATTATTGCTCGAAGCTCCCATCCTTAAGCATGTAGAATATTCTACTAACAAACCTATTATATTGGTATAGGTTGGGTCATAAGTCATGATGATAGTGAAGGGAATAGATATGCGATTATGTTTGGTTCCAAAATTTTACATGAAACACAATGAAAATATCCACAGATCAAACGAGAACTATGGGGTATGATAACAGCTTTGAAATAAGACAAAGAATATTTCATTGGTGCAAATGTCAAAGTTGAGACTGATTGTTTGCATCTCATTGGAATGATATCCAATTGTTCATCTCTTGATATAGTCATGCTTAGATGGATCTCATATATAAAGTTCATAAATCCTGAGTTAGTTCATATTTCAGGTAAGTCAAACTCAGTTGTTGATATGCTATCGAGAGCTAGATTTGATGATGATCTTGAAAGTGATCTAATAAAGAATGTGAACTTAGTTGACTATGTTCCACATATATACACGTATGAGAAATTTCATGAGCCTGAGTACGAAAATGAATGGAGAGACATAGGAGAGTATCTGAGTACACTACAACCATTACCTAGTTGGACTACGAATAGATTCCGTAACATTAGGAAATGAGCTTATAACTTTTTCCTATGTAATGGTTATATATGGAGACATGCTAAGGGTAAGGTTAAGAATCCATAATGAGTCCTAGGAAAACAAGGTCTTTAATTGCAAGTAATGAAGGAAATGCATGAGAGATTATGGGCAGGTCATAAAAGCTTTTTTGGAACATATGAAAAAATTAGAAGTACCTATTATTGGCATAGGATGTATGTTGACATTAGTAGCTATGTTTCTACATGTTCTACTTGTCAACTTCATTCATGAGTCAAACATAGAGATCCGTTGCATCCTACTTATCCACCCTGTATTCACTACAACTGGGTAGTAGATCTTATAACTATGCCTAAAGGTATTAACAAAATGCATTACATTGTACTTGCAAGAGAAGACTTAACTAATCATGTAGATGGACGTGCACTACGATCTAAGACCACTTACAATGTTTGCAAATTCTTGCTTTAAGATGTCATAAGTCGCTTTGGGTACATAGAGAAAGTAGTTGCCCATCGTGAAGAGTAAAATGCGAGAGAAGCTAAAGAGTTCTTTGAAAATCACAGTATTCGTTTGTCTCTCACTACTGCATATAATCCAGAGGCCAATGGTAAAATAGAGAGAGGGCATCCACCTATTGTGAAAGCCATATCTAAAGCATGTAACGGTGACATCAAACAATGGCCTAGATTCTTACCTTTTGCACTTTGGGCAGATAGAATGATGTGCACACGTACTACTCGATATATGCTTGTTGAACTCATGTACTATCAAAAACCATTGTTTCCAATTCAGTCTCATATTTTAGCATGGTCAAATTTTCCTTGGTTTGAAAACATGTCTATTGATGATTTTTTGAGTTTGCGCATTAAACAATTAGAACAAGGTAAAATAAGACTTGATGATGCTGTTGAAAAATTAAGAAAATCTAGAATGAGAAACAAGCATTATTTTGATAAAACTCATCGATTGCGTCCTAAGTCAATTGAAGTAGGAGATTGGGTGCTCATTTATGATAGTACATTTGACTCTCAATATGATGCATGCAAAAAGCTCACTCAATGGTGGTTTGGGCCATACATTGTATCAAAAGTCAACAACAATGGTATGTATGCTCTTTGTGAATTAAATGGTGTTGCATGAAAAACTTTGATTGCAGGTAAAAGGATAAAGCTATTCAAGAAACGTGATAATGACGAGTACATTTTGGATGAGGACATTGAAGAAGATAACAACAATGAGGATGATTCATAAATAGGAGTATCCACGTTATAAAAATAAAAAATAAAAAATAAAAATAGGGAAAAAAAATATATATATATATAAATGAAAATATCATTAATTTTTTAAGTTCATGTTGCTTTGTTTTTTTTTTTCAAGTTCATTCTATTTTTTTCCTTTATTGTTTCATGCATGTTTGTCTTTAGTCTTTGCATTGCATTGCATATCCACATCACTTGAGTCAAAAAAGGGCAAATGATGATTTCTCTACTTGTGCACAATTGTATCTTAAGTAGTAATTTATCTACTAATGAATCGATTATAATCTAAGATTATGGAAAGATAGGGCATGTAGATTTGGAGGTTTCTTTCGGTGATATGACTTTCATATATAAACATGCATATGTATCCTATATTGAAAGCATAATTGTTGAAATCGTAGCTCCTGCTACTGCATGTTTCTACATCCTTAGTCCATCTCATAACACTTGTATAGGAGTTTAAACGACTATTCTCCATCATAAAAAATTTTTGTACCTTGTAGCACGGTTTAATTTTTCCCCGTCATTAAAAAAAAAAAGCTACTACATGTTACTAGGAAGTTTACACTTTCTTCCACCCCAAAAAAGTGATCATGACCCTAAACTTGCCAAATCATCATCATTAAAAAAACGAGCAATCCAAAGGAAGATAAAGAGGCATAGTAGAATAAATCACGGGCTATATAGGCAAATTTATGCATTAGTGGAGTTTAGTTAGATTTCCTTACATGTTATTAGAGAAAGAGGATATTCATATTTATGTAGGAAAGAAGTTGATCTAAAATAAGATAAAGATGAAATATGTCTCTTGAAAATCCTAAATCTTTGTTTATAATCATATTTAAGGTAGATTGGTTTATGAAAAAGGTACAAAGTTTTCTTCAAGATGAGAGGAACTAATGCTCAAAACGACTCAATACATCCACTTCCACTTCATATTGATGCTTGTTTGTTTCCTTTCTTGTTGTCAATGCTACTTGTTCATTTGTGGATATGTTGCCTATTTGTTCATGCATCTTCATGTTGCCTGTTTCAATTCTTTCTTCCATGCAAATTTTGCTTCATGTCATAGTGCCTACTCATTCATGCATATGATCAATTTTTTCTTCCATGTTTCATATGTTGCCTATAAAATAATTTGATGCCTGGAACATTTTGTGTTTCAAAGATACTAGAGTGGCGCTTCCGAAGGAATCGCAAGTTTAGTGGGGGCGAATGTCGTTGAGATTTTCTCTCCTCTCTCATTCATGAATGCCTATAGGAAACACATTCGGTGAAAGTGGTCTGAATTCCATAAGAATTCCAAGATGCATCAAGGATGTCAAAGGGAGTTCACATACAAACTTTGGAAGAAATCAAGCAAATCCAGGGTAGTAGTCAAAGCTGGTCAAATTTTAGAAATTAGGGCAAAAATTTCAATATCTCCAAATCACATGAAAATTCATACACTTGTAAAGCCTATCAAAGGCATTCTATAGCCCGAATTTCATATTTAAATGGATTTTCTAGCACATTGATATGCCATGTGCATTTTGGTAAACAATGTAATTTTTCCACTCAGACCCTACAAAATCTTGTATAGGAATTTCTGTTAGCCATATGGTTTGGCATGTATAAAGATCATATGGCTACATATTTGTACAAAGTTTCAAGGCTATCAGAGCTTCCTAGACACCTTAATGCCACCTCACAAGCTTCCAAATGTAGTTAAACTTGTACAAGGGAGATTCAGATGGGAGTTTTTTCTGTATATTCCTAAAGGAGACCTTTCAAAACATAGTCCTACAAATTTTCATCTTAATCAAAGGATATTTGAATGATCAAAGAGCACAAAATCTAGTTTTCAAGGTCACCATAATTTGAATGATGGCCATGTTACTTGATGATGGGTGTGAAGAATAGTTGGGCCATTGCCTTTACATTCAAGGAAGGCTTAGCTGGAATGAAATGGGCCTATTTGGTGGAGTAGTCTACCATGAAAAATATGATTGAATATCTGTGGGATGGTGGGATCTCAATTATGAATTCCATACTCATTATGTCCTAGGGTCTCTTTGGTATGGGCAACGATTGTAAGAGGCCCACCGGTTTGATCCTATCCTGCTTGAATAGTTGGCAAGTCAGACATGTCTCCACATATTCTTAGACTTGAGCTTTCATACCTAGCCAATAGAAGTGTCTCTGTAGCAACATGTAGCTATGGTTCTGCCCTCCATATCTTGCCACTTTGCAATCATGCTCTTCTGAAAGCAAATGCTCGTGCAGATCAAAGTCATCTAGGGAATAAATATGGCCTTTGCGATGGAGTGTGCCTTCTTCTATTGTGTACCTGCCCAAGTGCATGGTGTTGCAAACCTCATGCATGAGCTCTTGGACTCGAGTATCACATTCTTGAGCTTGCTTTATTGTGCCCCTTATATCAGATGAGATCGTGGACAAGTCTTGAATCTCTGGTCTTTTGCTTAATGCATCTGGCATGATATTCTGTTTCCCTAGCTTATGAATGATCTCAATGTCAAACTCTATGAGGAAATTCTCCCATCTAGCTTGCTTCGAACTTAGCTTCTGTTGGAAGGCAAAGTACTTGAGTGAGATGTTGTCTGTGAAAACCTTTGTGTGTTTGTCCTAGATGTAGTGTTTCCATGTGCATAGACAATGGAGGATTGTGAGCATTTCCTTCTCATGTGTGCTCCACCTTAGATCGACTTCAATAAACGTGTGGGATTTGTAGGCTATTAGTTTCCCCTCTTGCATTATGGCACCTCTGATTGCCTTGTGGGATGCATTGACATGAATTTCGGAGGGTTTATCAAATTCGAGTAGTTTGAGGAGAGGTGTGTTGCACATTGTGACCATGAGTGCTTTGAAGGCATCCTTTTCAGCTTGGCCCCACTTGGATTCCTCCTTTTCTTTGATCAACTCTAGGAGTATGGTTGAAATCTTGCTAAATTCTTGAGTGAAGTGATGAGCAAATTGTCAAAAACCGATGAATTCTGGAACTGTTTTGACCGTAGTTGGAGGCACCCACTTGAGCACGGGTTCCACTTTCTTAAGATGGATATCAAGCCTAAGTTCTAGGACAATGAATCCCAGAAATTCCACCTTCTTCATTGCAAACTTGCATATGCTTGGTTTATCAAAGAGTCAGCATTCCCGTAAATGTTGCACAATGGCCTGTACATGTTCATAGTGCTCTTCTAATGTGCGATTATAAATCAAGAGGTCATCAATGTAGATGATGAGAAAAAGCTCAAGCATGTCTTGAAAGCCATTGTTCATCTCATGACAAAACATGGAGATAGCCCGTGTGAGATGGAACCGCATAACTAAGCATTCCTAGCTTCCATAGTGTGTAGAAAGGGGTCTTCTCGACATGTTCGTGGGCTACCCCGATTTGGTGATATCCCGATCAAAGATCTATCCGTGTGAAGTACTTGGCCTTGCCCAGACGGTCTAGAAGTTCCTCCATTACCGGCATCCCATAAGGAGAATTACTCAGACGAATGTGGCCTTGTTCCTCCAATTCATGTAGTTGGCATTTGAGTTCCTTCAAGTCTATCTCTTTCATATTATAAGGGGCCCATGAAGGGGTCGGTCGGTACAAACCCTCGGTAAAAATGGCACACCGGTCATGGATCCCATCTATTCTAATCATTCCAAGTTGGTGAATTTCTTTTGTTATTTGGAGGGACTAGTGTTAAAAATAAAGAACTAAGCTCGTATATATTTTTGCAAAAAGGATTTTCTTCAAGTAGAAGGAAAATACAAAATGAAAAATAGAAGCATTTACTTCAGCAAGTAGTGGAGGCCAAAAGAGAATCATTCAAAAGAGAATCAATTGTGTCAGAAGTAAAACCCATAATACAAACCTTCACTGAGAGTTCCCTTGATATATCTAAGTACCCTTTGAGCTGCAATCCAATGAGTTTTCTTTGGACAATGCATAAATTGTGATAAGACACCAACTGCATATGATAGGTCTGGTCTTGTCAAGGTAGCATAGATCAAAATATCTACCAAACTCTAATATTTCTTCATTTCATGAAATTCTTCTCCTCCATATCTACTCAATTTATGATATACCTCCAATGGAGTGGTTGAAGGCTTGCAATCTTCCATGTTAAACTTGACCAAAAGATTCTTCAAATCACTTATCTTAAACTCCTTCTCTATTTGCTTCTTAAGCTCCTTCATTCCTTGAACATCTATACCTATGACAATAATATGATCAACATAAATACACATATATATGAACCCGTCTTCACTTTCCTTCACTAGCAAGCTACTATCTGCTTTTGAAGCTTGATATCCACAATCATTTAAGAACTTAGTGTTAGTTGGCCGCCGGATGGGGACATGTAAAGCCGAATCTTGGGTTTGCATGCGTGAAAAGCAGTTACACAACAGTTAGAATTTCTTATATAAAGCAATGCTTAGAGAGAGAGATTTAGAGTCGGAGACGACGAGTTGTGGAATCACCAGATTGTTCGTCTGGATGATTGTCTGAGCGAATACTGTAACTTCATTTGTAACTTCTGAGTTTTCTGAGTAATCTATGATCTGCTGGTTTCTATCTATTATCTGTATCTCTTATTTCTGGATCTTCGATATAGTTGTGAGTGTCATTCATCATATAGTAACTCATCGAACTGTGGTCAGAAGTGAATCGTCTGTAAGTCCTTGTTGCAATCGTGTAATCAGAGTGCGACTAGGTTAGTGTTATTTCGTGGAATGTCCTACCAAGTGTTGAGTGAGGACCGTAGAAGTTGTGATAATGCAATAATACTGCAAAGTATAGCATTGTCTTCAATGTCGTAATCGGTCAACAGAGGGTAAGGATTAATGTTGCAGAAAGGAATCCTGAATCACATACTAAGTCTTTAGTGCGGTGTAATTGACTGGTTAGTTCTCTGTGCTTCGGATATTGAGCGGATTATGGTACTTATCTGGTAAAGATTGAACCCTTAGTTTATGTCTCTGGCATCTGTGGTAAGATGATCACTGTAGTGTTGTAGTGTATTCATTACGTGAGGGCTGAGCTAAGATGTGAATAGTGAAAGTCGGCGTATAACGGAATCTTACCAAGTTTCAGCAACTCTCTATATCCGGGGTGGTTGCATTTGGGAAATAAGTAAAGGGCCTCTGTCTAACAGACCCTACCACTCCCAAGAACCCACGACTCGAGTAGACACATTCTGACAGTTAGAACAGCGCATTAATTCAACACTGGCCTTAACATTGGCCGTTTTGTCCCGTAGTTTAACACTTGGCGCCGTCTGTGGGAAGGTGGCATCAAGATCGTTATTTGTCTGTCGAAATCGAACATCAAGATTTACGTTTGTTTGTCGAAAGTAGCAACAGAACCAGATTATTGCAAACTTGTTGTGGAAACGTGATTATAAAATTTTAATCGATAGTGATACTACGCGATTAGTACAAAAGATGATACATGCCGGTTACTCGATCTGGTGAAACGTATCCCAAGAACCGTCAGTCTGGAGTACTTAATGTACTAAAGACAACCCCGGGAGGTAGAAGTACAACTAGATCTAACCTAGTTGTCAAGAAAGTCAAGAACGTTAGAAGTGATTCCGGTCATATTCCGATGGAACGTGTTACGCCTCTGGTAAATTCCGGTACTATTTCGGCACAGTCTGTCGAAGATATAATAACTCCAGAATCTACCAGGCCGCAGTTTGAAGTTAGTTTAACAATCTTGGATAAAGATTCAAATTTGTTTACGACTAGAAACCCTTTAGCCAAAGAAATTGGCGAAGGCAAAAAAACACCTCATTTTGGCAAAAATTCGGCACCTTCCGGTGATATTTCGGTAACAAAATCACAGTTTTTTGGCGACGGTTTACCCTTTTTTGGTGAATCTTCAACCCAGCCACCGCTTTTTGGAGTAAGTTTCCCTACATTTGACATCAGAAAGGAAGGTAGCCTGTTCGAAATCGAGATTCGAAGCATACTGAACAAGATTATCGAACTGGAGAGTGCACCGTCAGACGATACAAATTCCGATAGTTCAGATATTCAGCCCCGAGACACAGAAGATAGTCACAATACACTCGCCATGAACGGGCAACAACAACAACAGCAACATCAATAACAAGTATGCCCACCAAGGCCGACTCCGACAAGAGTGATGTACACTAAATTTGGTGGATTCCCAGGAGATGATCCGGATGCTCACGTACGCACATTCGAGATAAGCTACGCAGTTCTCAACCATCCACCTGATCCAGCATATAAGGCTATTGTTTTCCAATCGACATTGGTCAACGAAGCAGCTAGATGGCTTACCGAATATGATATTAATCATTTCGGCACCTATGAAGCAGTGAGGAATGCATTTCTGCAAAGATTTAGGCTAAAGAAGAATCCAACCGAAATTTTTGATTACCTGCAAAACAATAGACAGAAGATAAATCAAACTATACAGGAGTACGCTACTCTATTCAGGACGCATCTAAGGCAGTTACCACCAGCACATGCCAACCTATCGGATGACGTTATTACTCAGTGGTTTATCAATGGCTTGACTCCACAACTTAAACAGATTATGATCATACGCTGTGTAGGAGCTATGACGCTAGATGCAGTAATCGCAATGGCTCTACAGCTGGAAAACAAGGTTGGAGGATTTACAGAGGATCTGGAGTGGTTAAAAACAAACAAAAATATCGCCAAAGATATGACCAGACAAGTATACTTCATCACATGCAAGAATTTAGGCGATACTAGTGCCACTTGTGCACTTAATCAGTTATTCTGTGCTATCTAGAACACTGCCAAACATACCACCGAAAACTGCGCATACAATGCCAAAGTTCAGGGAACCACAACTGTCAATGCTATTATACAGGAACCAGGACAACCAGCCAATCATTATGTACCTCCGCAAATGAGGAACAATCAACAACAAGGATATCGAAATTACAGAGGATAGAGAAACAACAACTACAATGCAAACCGCTGGCAGGCCGGACCAGCACCGGAAAATCCCAATCTGCCACCACCGCGCTGTCATTTTGTGATGAATTTGGTCACATTAGAAGATTTTGTAAGGATGCAACTGAGTATGATCAGAGGAAGAAGGAACGACAAAACCCAATGGCTAATATGGTACAAATTACACCAGTGGAAACGCAAGCTGCAGTAATTCAGACCCGCTCCGGTAAACAACTGCAGCCTACAGCAAAATTATTTGAACCAGGTTACGCGAACAATAAAGGATGTACAACAAGGCTAGTCAATGGACCACCGCAGAACCTCCAGTCTTCCCAGATCCTATTCCAGTAACCCAGACTCCGTTAACCAGAGAAGGAACACAACAACAGGATTCCAATTCAGTAGCAAACACATCATCAGCAGCAGGTATATCATCAGTAGCAGGCACATCATCAGCAACAGACACATCATCTTCAGAATCTGTGGAAACAATCCAATCACAAAAGACCTGGGAAATTTTATCTAAAGCATCCATCACTCTTCCTTTGGGCCAATTACTTGCACTAGTACCGGGAGTTCGACAAAAACTTCAACAACAGTTCAGTCCTGCGCCTCCTTGCATTCCTGCGACAGCCACGGTGCAACCGGAACCTGATTCTACAATCGATCATTCAGTTCCTTTGATTATGGTATGGTATAAGAATCATAAAATCACACAGGTACTAATTGATGGAGGATCTGGAGTCAACATTGCTACTGCTACACTATGTAAAAGGTTAGGGTGGACCAAAATCGAACCAGTTCAGTTTTTTGTCAGAATGGCCGACCAATCAAGAGTCCATCCCATAGGACTTGTACGAAATGTACCAATCACTTTACAAGGTACAACATTTAAAATGACCTTCGTCATACTAGATTTACCGGAATCCACTCTTGATTACAACCTCCTTTTCGGCCGACCTTGGCTGAAGCACGCTAAGGTGATACAGGATTGGTCTACACAAGAGCTCACTTTCAAGGATAAAAATCGTAAATACGTTGTAAAATTAGATGCTATACAACCTTGCGAGTTGCATGCTAGACCGTATTTGGCAGAACCAGTTCATATGCTAGATGGTTTGTCAGATGATGAAGAAGAAGAGTTTCTAAAAAATAACATTGACTTGATTTCCTTAGGAACTGTTGATCTACAATCTGTTGTAGATAATTAGAACCCTGGAGTTTGTACGGTAATGACTGTAACAAAAGAAGATAAGAAGGAAGATACTGCTGTTATAGATGACTCTCAACTGCAACAACTTTCTAAGCCAGCTGACAATACAGAAAAGCCCCGACAATTTTATGTTCCAGAAGATCAGTTAATCACTTATAATTTAGGCGATGAAGATCATCCGCGTCCTGTGAAGATAAAGCAAAACTTACCGGAAACATTTCAAGCAGGCTTAATCCAGCTACTCTGAGAATTCTCCAACGTCTTTGCATGGGATTACAAAGATATGAAAGGATTGGACCCGCGCATCTATCAGCACAGAGTCATGCTGAAGCCGGAAGCCAAACCGAACAAACAACCCAGCTACCGGATGAATCCAAACTATGCATCACAGGTAAAGGTAGAACTTGATAGGCTACTTAAAGTCGGATTTATTGTACCAATAGAACATGCTGAATGGATCTCACCAATTATTATCGTCCCAAAAAAGAATAAGTAGTTACGAATATGTGTAGATTACCGGAAACTGAACGCAGCTACAGTGTCTGATCCTTTTCCGATCCCTTTTCTTGACACAATGCTTGATAGAGTAGCAGGACATGAAATGTATTCATTTTTAGATGGGTACAGTGGATATAATCAAGTTAGAATGGCTGAACAGGATATACCGAAGATAGCCTTCATTACCAACTGGGGTGTATTTGCTTGTACTGTTATGTGGTTTGGATTAAGGAATGCCCCAAGTACATTCCAAAGGTGTATGCAGGAAATATTTTCTCCTTACCTTACCTCTTTTATGCAAGTATATCTTGATGATTTTTCAATTTTCAGTAAGATGATAGCACACTTGTTCCATTTACGGTGCTGCTTTCAGAAATGCAGAGAATACAGACTCTGTTTAAACCCAAACAAATCTGTGTTTGCGGATTCATGTGGCAAGCTACTTGGTCACGCTGTATCTGCACAAGGCATACAGGTGGATCCAGATAAAATTTCAGCTGTGTTAGAAGCTCCGGTGCCCACTACACCGGAGGAAGTTATGCGCTTCATGGGCCAAGTAAGATGGCATGGACGACACTTACGGTGGCTTGCTCATTTGGCAATACCACTGAACAAACTAATCACCAAGACTCCTTGACAATTTGAGTGGACCCAGGAATGCCAGATAGCATTTGATCATTTAAAGAGTTTATTTACACAAGTTCCCATCTTATAGCCTCCGGACTGGGATCGCCCATTTCATGTATTTGTTGATGCTTTAGATATAGCAATAGGAAGCATTTTGATGCAACAAATTGATAAGTGGTTCTGACCAGTGTACTATGCAAGTCGCAGATTAGCCCTTGCTGAAAAGAATTACTCTGTAACAGAATAGAATATAAAATGATCTAGAAGATTCCAAACACCACTAAATCTTAGCAAAGAATGATCATCAGATTCTGGGAAAAACTAGCAAAGCTTTCCTAGGAAAATGAATTAATGAACTCTATGACCAACCAAAAGGATTATCTGAGACGATGAAACTTTGAACATAGCTTGGTTAGCTTCTAGATTAGATGTCTACAAAATATTTCATGAGCCACATGATCAGGCTGAGAGAAATCAGAGAAAGACTCGACACTATCTTAGAAAGATGACTCTGTACACATCTATCTTATGGACACTTGGCTTCTAATGACTCTCACTTCTATTTCTTTACATTATTGAACTATATACATATGATTCTAGACTTGTCCCACATCTATTACATTACTCCTTATCATTCTAATGACCATCGATACTCATAATATAAGAATTTTCATCTGTAATGTACATATGTATACAAGCTACATTTCTGAGATCTCTTCACTTTCTTCAATGACTTCTTTGGCTTCATTTTGTTTTCTAACTTGCTTCAAGTTCTTCATAATCTCCAATTAGGGATTGCTTTGCTCCAACAACTCCCCCTCAATCACTAATTGTGATTATATCATTCTCCTTTTTTCTTGCCATCTCTTTAATTTTCTATAGCTTAGGTCCATCTAAGCTCTTTGTCAACATATCTACAACTTGCTCTTTTGTTGATGTATACACAACTTGAATCTCTTTGTCAAGTACCTTTTCTCTCAAGAAATGATACTGAATCTCTATGTGTTTAGTCCTCGCATGAAAAACACGATTAATTGCCAAACATAATGAACTCATGTTGTCTCTAAAAATAATTGGAGTACTCTGATTAGTTCCGAAACTTTTCAATAAGGTCTTCAACCATATCTGTTCTTTTGCAACCTCTACCATTCCTTTATACTCAGCTTCTATGGATGACAAAGCAACTATATGTTTCTTCTTTGAGCACCAAGAAACTAACTTATCTCCAATATAACAGAGATAACCATGAGTAGACCTTCTATCATTTGAATTATGTGCCCAATCTACATCACTAAACACTTTAATTCTTGTGTCAGAAGTAAAACCCATAATACAAACCTTCACTCAGAGTTCCCTTAATATATCTGAGTACCCTTTGAGCTGCAATCCAATGATTTTTCTTTGGACAATGCATAAATTGTGATAAGACACCAACTACATATGATAGGTCTGGTCTTTTCAAGGTAGCATAGATCAAAATACCTACCAAACTCTAATATTTCTTCATGTCATGAAATTCTTCTCCTCCATATTTGCTCAATTTATGATATACCTCCAATGGAGTAGTTGAAGGCTTGCAATCTTCCATGTTAAACTTGACCAAAAGATTCTTCAAGTATCTATCTTGTGTAACATATACTCCATATTGAGTATACACAATCTTCATTCCTAAGAAATAAGAAAAGTTTCCCAAATCACTTATCTTAAACTCCTTCTCTATTTGCTTCTTAAGCTCCTTGATTCCTTGAACATCTATACCTGTGACAATAATATCATCAACATAAATACACATATATATGAACCCATCTTCACTTGCCTTCACTAGCAAGCTACTATCTACTTTTGAAGCTTGATATCCATAGTTATTTAAGAACTTAACAAGCCTGTAATTCTATGCTCTTGGGGCCTGCTTCAAACCATACAAAGCTCTCTTGAGATTACATACATAATCTGATCCAATTGAATCCATGAAACCCTCTAGTTGCTCCATGTACACCTCATCTGCAATATATCCATTCAAAAATGCATTCTTCACATCTAATTGTGAAAACTTCTATCCTTTACAAGCAGCAATAGCAATTAGAGTTCTAATTGTAGACATCTTAGCAACTGGACTAAAGGTTTCATTATAATCTATCCCATAAGTTTGGGCAAAACCTTTAACCACAATTCTAGCTTTGTATCTAGATACCTCACCATTTGCAAACCTCTTTGTTTTATACACCCACTTACATCCAATTTCCTTATGATTCTTTGGTCTTGGAACCAATTCCTATGTCTCATTCTCAAGTAGAGCATCATACTCTTCTTGTAACCTTCTCCCAATTGTGTTTACCTTTAGCTTCTTCATATGTGGTTGGATCTTCTTCTATCTTCACAATATAAGCATAATCTGTTGTTGTTAAGAAAGATGCACCATAATTGTACCTAATAGGTTCTTTCCTTTCTCTCAAAGATCTTCTAACCTGTGCACTTCTTGAAGTTTCAGCCACATTTTATTCTGGATCAAATCTTGGCCTATCTTCATCATTCCTCTACAATTTATTTTTACAATCATCATCATCAATATCTTCTTCATACACCTTTACTTTTGTCTTCCCTTTCCTTTGTATTTCTTCAACATCTTCATAATCATTTGTTGATCTTGTATACCATGTTCTTTGCTCATCACTGTTCTTTGCTCATCAAATGTAACATATTTTGTAACAAGAAATTGTTTTGTAGATGGACTCCAATCTATATCCCATCTATCTATCATCATATCCAATAAACACATACTTTTCTGCTTTGGGCTCTAGCTTATGTCTTAATTGAGAAGGAACATAAGCATATGCCAAACATCCAAATACCTTACAATGATCAAGAGTAGGTTTCTTACCCCACCATGCTTGATAAGGTGTTCTACCATCCAAAGCTTTGCAGGGTAACCTATTCACAAGGTATGTTGCAGTGTTGATGGCTTTGGCTCAAAAGTAGTTTGGACAATTCTTCTCTTTCATCATTGATCTTGCAAACTCTACAAGAGTTCTATTTCTTCTTTTTGAAACTCCATTTTGTTGAGGGGAGTACCTACAAGTTAGTTCTCTTTTTATACCTGCATTCCACAAATAATCATCAAACTCTTTAGAAAAATATTCTCCCTCTCCATCTGATCTCAACCTCTTGAGCTTTTGTCATGTAATCCTTTCTGCATAAGCATGATAATGCTTGAATGTCTTGAACACTTCTGATTTTTCCTTGATTACATAAAGTGTAATCCATCTTGTTCCATCATCAACAAACAATACATAGTATCTAGATTCATTTATGCTATAGTCCCTTGATGGACCCCACACATTTGTATGAACCAAGTCAAGCATATTTGAATACTTGTATCCTGGTTTATTGTATGAACTTCTGTGAGCTTTACCTAATTGACAAGCTCCACACTTGTATACCATGTGTTGACCTTCAACATTTGGCAATCCAAGCACTACATCATTTTTGACATTTCTTTTAGGGATCTCACATTGAAATGACCTAGCCTTTTATGCCATAGGTCTAATTCAGACATCTTTTGACTTCCATAAGTAAACAATGCATGTCCCACATTACCTTGGACCTTTAGAGTAAAAAGCCTTCCTTCTTTTTGACCTCTAATGATGCTTCTATATCCCTGATTTGGATCTTGCACATAAACACCAATATTTGTGAATCTGACTTCATATCTTTTCTCCACAATTTGTCCTACATTTATCAAGTTTTTAGGAATAGTAGGATTATAGAGTACCTTGCTTAAGAGTATGCTTCCACTCTTTGTCTTCACTGATCCAATGCTTTCCACTTTATACTTGATGTTATCTCTTGTTTGAACTGTATGTCCACTCATGTTTGCTTCCATATCAGTCATCAAAGATATGTTGCCACTCAACTGATTGCTACATGCTGAGACAATATAGAATACCCTTGGATCTTCTACTATTGCTTCATGTGTTGTGTTAACGTGGCGGACAAAACGGCCAATGTTAAGGCCAGTGTTGAATTAATGCGTTGTTCTACTATCAGCACGTGTCAACGAATCGTGGGTTCTGTACTTAGTTCCCAAAATAACTGATTCAGTTGCAGCAATAAAATGCTATTGACAGTTCTATCTTAATTTACTGTCCTTAGATAGTGTCATCACAGTCTTAGCTTAGCTACCAGTAACAACTAGACTGTACCAGACTTATCTGTACCTTGGTATGGAATTACTTCAGACTAATATGCTACTATAACAATACAATAGTCCAACCTTCACCATGACAACGCTCACAGTCAAGCAACCGGATCACAGAAGGTACCTACGGTTTCAACCTACAGATCTGAAGACTAATACACACTAGAATTACCCTTAGCTATATGTAATTCTCACCGTACAAGTGCAGATCGAGAACAACACTACTTCTGCACAAGGTTCTTAGGGAAAGATCACACAGACTTATCAGTACTTAGCAGTTCAACAAGGAAAGGAGCACTACGTTGTACATCTTAACAGAACAATTCATCACAACGATCCACAGTAACTCTTTCAGACAAGGATCCAATGAGGTACTGAATGGAATTAGATTCACAACGTAACCGAGATTGACAGATGACAACACAGAGTACAATAGAGTACTCAGAAACTAGACAATTCACATTGCCGCAACATTCAGACAGACAACCAGACGAACAGTCTGGTGATAACACAAAAATAGGACCAAATCCCCACGCTCTCGAGCACTTCTTTTCATTGCTTTATATAAGATTTACAAATATGCACGTAACTACCTTTCGTGCGTGTTTTACAAAGATTTCCGTTACACCTGTCCCAATCCGTCGGCCGACTAACACTGGCACGCACGGTGGACTCGAACCCGCAAGTTTTTACAAAATTACTGCTCATCGACTATTCCTTCTAAGTACATGTTTCAGGCTAATCTAAATGTACGGGCGATCTTTTTCTTAAGGGTTTCTAATAATTGTTTTAATGTATCAGGTTCTAATACCTGGGCATCTACTCTAACAGAACTTATGGCTATGGCTTCGGTTAACAAAATTTCTGCTTGCGTTTGCAGAAAGGCCTCTTGCAGATAAAAGTCATTGGCCAATGCAGCATCTCTGGACGTCTTCATTTCCTCGAGTTGTTGCTCCATCTTCTGTACTCTTTCTTTAATGTTTGCCAGTTGGTTTTTGCGCCTCTCGATCTCCTGAACTTGAAAATCTACAGTCCTGATGTATGATTCCTTCTCGCGTTTGAGATTGGCAATGAGCTTTTGTGTCTGCCCTTCCTTTGTTAGGTAGTGCTTGAGCATATTATTTACGTCTTTCAAATTTTCGTTGGTTCTATGCAGTTCTTCTGTTCTTTTCTGCTGCAACTGCTGTTCTTGACTTTGCTGCACCAGTTCTTGTAATTGCTTTCTGGTTTCTTCTAGTAGATTCTCCAATGCGATTCGGGCGTCTTCCTTGTCCTATATGTCTTGCTTCATTTTATTGATTTCCTCATTGGCAATTTGCAATACTTCTTTTTGTGTAAGTGTTGCCATTGCCGCATCTCTCTGATTGATGAGCATCTCCTGTTCGGTGAGTTTTGCCTGTAATTCCTTCAATTGCTCTTGCAGGGATTGGTTTTCGGCTTTGGCAATTAGTACTTCTTCCTATAGGGAGCTGATGTCAGCTTCTAGCATGTCAACTTTATGTTGTAGCGCGTTGCGGATACTGTTTGTGGCTGCTTTCATGTGGATGGGCAGTTGCTGAGATAAATTGATCAAAACTTGACCCATATTGGCGAGTTCGGAAAGCATTGGAATGGAAGGGAGGGGTAGCTGGGGTTGTGGTTGGGAAGAGGATGCATTGAGGAGCTGTTGGGAGTTTGGTGGAGAGTAGTTGAGGGAGGAGGATGAGGACTCGGCGGTTTCGGCAGGGTGAATGGGCTGGATGGGGATGATGGGTGGTTCCGGTGGGGGAGTGGGAAGGATGGTTTGATTTGTTACCTGATTGGCGGCTTGTTGTTCCTGCTCTACGATTGTGGATTCTACTGCCTTTAGCAGTCTGTCCAGTGCTTCCTTAGCAGCTTGTTCTTCATCTATCTGTTGTTCTTCTTGAGACTCCTGCTGTGATTCTTCTTCGGTCAATGATGTGTCAGCTTCTGTATGCTTTTCCTGTTGTTGTTCTTGGGACGATTGTGCCGATGATTCGTTTTGCATGGATGTTGTGGTGTCGTGGAACGTTTCTTCTTCTTGCTTATCTTCTTCTTTGTCGCCCTCATTGTTCCCTCCTGCAGATCCTTGTGCTTCGCTTTCAAAAGAGCTAATCCTTATTCTTTTTCTTCAAAATAGTTGGTTTAATTCCTCTTCGTCTTCTTCTTTGTCGTCCCACAGCTGCACTGACTCTTCATGTCGCAGAACTAGTCCCCTGGGTGGTGGTTGTGCTGTGAGTATGGCCGGAAAGAGAAATGAAATGATGTGTGGTAGTCTGGATCTTGGCATGCCTCCTTTGTTTACCTGTTTCATGATAGCTACACATTCTTTGTGGATGCGGTGGAAGAAGAAATAGGCGAAGTTCACTGGTTCTCATGCGGCTAATTCTATGGCGGAGTAGAAGGGGCGGGATATTCCATATGTGCGTTTTTGGAGGTTGAGTACGGCTACTAAAAATTGGAGGGTTGATCGTTCTGGTTCCGGTCGGCAGAGGATTGCATACTCGTTAGACGAATATCTAGGAAATAGCTCAATCATTTGAGCAACTGTCAGGCTTGGGCCATTTTCTCGGCCTTGCGACGAGAGTCTAAAAGCTTCTGCAAAGGCTTGGAATGTGATAAGTGTTCGGGAGGGTGGCAAAGAATGGGTGGGACTCCACTAAATGCCAAGGCAGTTCAGCAAAGTTTACCAACCCATGTATGCGCAGGTACTCCCCTACCTCGGTAGGGAGATCGTCACGGAAAGCGGCGTAGTTAGCCAAAGCTTCCATGGCACACAGGACGATAGTAGACACAAACACGCAGAGCACAGGGTAAACACAGAGCACAATCACACAAACACAATAGCGTTTTTCGGCGAACTGGAGAAGGTTAAGTAGATGCTTTGCCGGGGAGAGCAATGAAGGATGATTAATCGTCGCGGGGTATTGAAATGATAATTTTTTAACTGCGGTGTGCATGCGTGAGTAGCTGGCAAGGGCAGGGCGGCTGTGGACATAAATAGGTTTCAAAACGCGGATATTTACAGACTTGTATTATTAAACACGCACAAAAAGAAAAGGAAAGAAAAGAAAAGTGAACTCCAAAAAATGCGGCCAACCGCAAAATGTTTCAGTGCGGGTTCGCTGTGTGTTGATACGGCCGCAGCTTCGAATCGTTGATGATTTTTGGAAGAGGGTTTCCGATCAACGTAGTCAACCGAAAAGTTGCTCGGCCCACTTGTTCTGAAATCCGGTAAGGGCCATACCATCATAATTTGAATTTACCAGCAGACCAATTCGACTTTGCATTATAAAAAAGGACAAGTTGTCCCACCGTAAAAACTGGAGTGTTCAAGTGTCGATCATGCATCCGAGCCTGTCTTAGTTGTACTTCCTACATAGCTTAAAAGCTGTGCCATCGATGCTCATCTAATCCTCTGAGTGTATCTAACCGAAATGACAGTGATTCTTCCGGTAGCAGTTTCTGATTGATGGCTACTCGTAAACTTGGTATAACTATTTCCATTGGTGCTATTGCTTCTAATTCATAAGCTAGTTTGAAAGGTGTTAATCCTGTTGTTACCTTGTATGTAGTTCGGTAGGCCCATAATACTGCAGGCAACAGTTGATCCCATCTTTCTGATGCTTCCATAATCAATTTCCAAAGCATATTCAATAAAGTTTTGTTTGTACTTTCGGCCAAAGCATTAGCACGAGGATAATAAGGAGAACTAAACTTATGTGTGACCTGGAACGACTGTGTAAGTGCCTTCATTAAATTGTTTACAAAATGAGTGCCTTGATCTGAAACAAGTTCCAGTGGTAAACCAAAACGTGGAAAGACATCGGTTAGCAGACACTTTGCTACCGCAACAGCTGTAGCAGATTATAG
Organism: Ceratopteris richardii; assembly: GCA_020310875.1. Taxonomy (NCBI): domain Eukaryota; kingdom Viridiplantae; phylum Streptophyta; class Polypodiopsida; order Polypodiales; family Pteridaceae; genus Ceratopteris; species Ceratopteris richardii. The sequence goes on along the minus strand of CM035416.1, from coordinate 58,335,688 downwards.
AGCCCAGGCTTCTGCCCATCTGGTTGCATAGTCTGTACAAGTCAGTATGTAATGATTGTTACTGAGGACTGCTGGAGGTGTAATTGGACCGATAAAATCTAGACCCCACTTCTGGAAAGGTTCTAGTGGTAAGATGGGTTGTAGAGGGAAAAGATGACGTTGTAGGGGCTGTCCAGATCTCTGACAGTTATCACATTGTTTGATAAACTGTGACACATCTCTGTACATAGTAGGCCACCAGAGACCACTTTGCAGAATTTTCCGGTGTGTTAATTCTACAGCAAAATGGCCATTGGAAGGGATTGAGTGAGCTAAAGTAATAACTGAGTTAACTTCATGTGGTGGAATACAACGAAGTAAAATTCCAGTATTATCCACATAGTATAATTCCCCAGCAATCAACCAAAATCGGCAGCAAAAAACTGCAATTTTCCTGCGTACTGCCGTAGAAGTCTGAGATGGAAGGCATCCATTAGTGAGAAAGGTCAATATCTGATCATAGTATGTAGATGGCAAAGGTGGATCTATAATTTCATCATGGGTTGGTTCAGAAACATAAATTGCCGGAGTTGTGTCATCTATACCTACCGGAGCTTCACCGGAATCTAAGCGGGAGAGAAAATCTGCTAAGGCATGTGAACTGCCTGGCCGATGAATGACTTCGTAGTCAAACTGCTATAAAAGCAGAACCCATCGTGCTAATCGACCTCCTAGATGCTATTGCCGAACCAGGTAAACAAGTGCAGCGTGATCTACATGAAAAGTAAATCTACGGCCCAACAAATAGTGTCTCAATTTCTTGACAGAATATACTAGTCCTAGACATTCTCTTTCTGTTACAGAGTAATTCTTTTCAGCAGGGGATAATCTTCGACTTGCATAGTATACTGGTCTAAACCACTTATCAGTTTGTTGCATTAAAATGCTCCCTATTGCTATATCTGAAGCATCAACAAATACATGAAATGGGCCATCCCAGTCCAGAGGCTGTAAGATGGGAACTTGTGTTAATAAACACTTTAAGCGATCAAATGCTATCTGACATTCTTGAGTCCACTCAAACTGTCGAGGAGTCTTGGTGATTAATCTGTTCAGTGGTATTTCCAAGTGAGCAAGCCATCGTAGGTGTCGACCATGCCATCTTACTTGGCCCATGAAGCGCATTACTTCCTTCGGTGTAGTGGGCACTGGAGCTTCTAACACAACTGAAATTTTATCTGGATCTACCTGTATACCTTGTGCAGATACAATATGACCGAGTAACTTGCCACATGAAACCGCAAACACAGATTTGTTTGGGTTCAAACAGAGTCTGTATTCTCTGCATTTTTCAAAGCAGCACCGTAAATGGAACAGGTGTGCTATCATCTTACCGAAAATTGAAAAATTGTCAAGATAGACTTGCATAAAAGAGGTAAGATAAGGAGAAAATATTTCCTGCATGCACCTTTGGAATGTACTTGGGGCATTTTTTAATCCAAACCACATAACAGTACAAGCAAATACACCCCAGTTGGTAATGAAGGCAGTCTTTGGTATATCCTGTTTAGCCATTCTAACTTGATTATATCCACTGTACCCGTCTAGGAATGAATACATTTCATGTCGTGCTACTCTATCAAGCATTGTGTCAAGAAAAGGGATCGGAAAAGGATTAGGTACTGTAGCTGCGTTCAGTTTTCGGTAATCTACACATATTCGCAATCGCTTATTCTTTTTCGGGACAATAACAATTGGTGATATCCATTCAGCATGTTCTATTGGTACAATAAATCCGACTTTAAGTAGCCTATCAAGTTATGCCTTTACCTGTGATGCATAGTTTGGATTCATCCGGTAGCTGGGTTGTTTGTTTGGTTTTGCTCCGGGCTTCAGCATGACTCTGTGCTGATAGATGCGCGGGTCCAATCCTTTCATATCTTTGTAATCCCATGCAAAGACGTCGGAGAATTTTCGGAGTAGCTGGATTAAGCCTGCTTGAAATGTTTCCGGTAAGTTTTGCTTTATCTTCACAGGACGCGGATGATCTTCATCACCTAAATTATAAGTGATCAACTGATCTTCTGGAACATAAAATTGTCGGGGCTTCTCTGTATCCTCAACTGGCTTAAAAATTTGTTGCAGTTGAGCGTCATCTATAACAGCAGTATCTTCCTTCTTATCTTCTTCTGTTACAGTTATCACCGTACAAACTGTGGGATTCCAGTTATCTACAACAGATTGTAGATCAACAGTTCCTAGGGAAATCAAGTCAATGTTATTTTTCAGAAACTCTTCTTCTTCATCATCTAACAATCCATCTAGCATATGGACTGGTTTTGCCAAATACGGTCTAGCATGCAACTCGCAAGGTTGTATAGCATCTAATTTTACAACATATTTACGATTGTTGTCTTTGAAAGTGAGTTCCTGTGCAGACCAATCTTGTATCACCTTAGCGTGCTTCAGCCAAGGTCGGCCGAAAAGGAGATTATAATCAAGGGTGGATTCCTGTAATTCTAGTATGACAAAGGTCATCTTAAATGTGGTACCTTGTAAAGTTATGGGTACATTTCGTACAAGTCCTACGGGATGGACCCTTGACTGGTCGGCCATTCTGATAAAAAACTGAACTGGTTCGATGTTGGTCCACCCTAACTTTTTACATAATGCAGCAGTAGCAATGTTGACACCAAATCCTCCATCAATTAGTACCTGTGTGATTTTGTGATTTTTATACCATACCGTAATTAAAGGAACTGAACGATTGACCGTAGAATCAGGTTCCGGTTGCACTGTTGCCGTTGCTAGAATAGAAGAAGGCACAGGGCTGAACTGTTGTTGGAATTGTTGTCGAACTCCCGGTACTAATGCAAGTAGCTGGCCTAGAGGCAGAGTGATAGATGCTTTCGATAAAATTTTCCAGGCCTGTTGTGATTGGGTTGCATAGTTGATGTGTCTGCTGAAGCTGATATGCCTGCTGCTGATGATGTGCTTGCTACTGAATTGGAATCCTGTTGTTGTGTTCCTTCTTCAGTTATTGGATTCTGGGTCATCGGAATAGGATCTGGGAAGACTGGAGGTTCTGTGGTGGTCCATTGACTAGCCTTGTTGTACATCCTTTGTTGTTCGCGTATACCTGGTTCAAATAATTTTGCTGCTGGCTGCAGTTGTTTGCCGGAGCGGGTCTGAATTACTGCAGCTTGTGTGTCCACTGGTGTGATTTGTACCATATTAGCCATTGGATTTTGACGTTCCTTCTTCCTCTGATCATATTCAGCTGCATCCTTACAGAATCTTCTAATGTGATCAAATTCACCATAGAAATGACAGTGCGGTGGTGGCAGATTGGGATTTTCCGGTGCTGGTCCGGCCTGCCAGCGGTTTGCATTATAGTTGTTATTTCTCTGTCCTCTGTAATTTTGATATCCTTGTTGCTGGTTGTTTCTCATTTGCGGAGGCACATAGTGATTGGCTGGCTACCCTGGTTCCTATATAATTGCATTGACAGTCGCTGTTCCCTGCACTTTGGCGTTATATGCGCAGTTTTCGGTGGTGTGTCCGGTAGTGTTGCAGATAGCACAAAACAACTGATTAAGTGCACAAGTGGCACTAGTATGGCCTGAATTATTGCATGTGATGCAGTATACTTGTCTGGTCATATCTTCGGAGATATTTCTATTTGTTTTTAGCCACTCCAGATCTTCTATAAATCCTCCAACCTTGTTTTCCAGCTGTAAAGCCATGGCAATCACTACGTCGAGCGTCATAGCTCCTACACAGCGTATGATCATAATCTGTTTAAGTTGTGGAGTCAAGCCATTGATAAACCATTGAGTAATAACGTCATCCGATAGGTTGGCATGTGCTGGTGGTAACTGCCTTAAATGAGTCCTGAATAGTGTGGCGTATTCCTGTACTGTTTGATTTACCTTCTGCCTGTTGTTTTGCAGATAGTCAAAAATTTCGGCTGGATTCTTCTTTAGCCTGAATCTTTGCAAAAAGGCATCTCGTACTGCTTCATAGGTGCCGAAATGGTTAATATCATATTCTGTAAGCCATCTAGCTGCTTCGTGGATCAATGTCGATTGAAAGACAATAGCCTTATACGCCGGATCAGGTGGATGGTTGAGAACTGCGTAGCTTATCTCGAATGTGCGTACATGAGCATCTAGGTCATCACCTAGGAATCCATCGAATTTAGTTTACGTTACTCCTGTTGGAGGCGGCCTAGGTGGACATAGCTGTTGTTGTTGTTGTTGTTGTTGTTGCCCGTTCATCGTGCTGATGGTTGTATGATGACTTTCTCCTGTATCTAGAGGCTGACTATCCAAACTATTGGAGTCTGTATCGCTTGCTTGTGCGCTCTCTAGTTCGCTAATCTTGTTCAGTATGTTTCGAATCTCGGTTTCAAACAAATTTCCTTGCTTCTTGATGTCGAGTGTAGGGGAACTTACTCCAAAAAGCGGTGACTGGGCTGAAGATTCAGCAAAAAATGGTAAACCGTTGCCGAAAGACTGCAATGTTGTTACCGAAATATCACCGGAATGAGCCGAATTTTCACCAAAATAAGGTGTTTTTTCATCTTCGCCAATTTCTTTGGCTAAAGTGTTTGTAGTCGTAAACAAATTTGAATCTCTATGCAAGATTGTTAAACTAACTTCAGGCTGCGTTCTGGTAGATTCTGGAGTTACTATATCTTCGACAGACTGTGCCGAAATAGTACCGGAATGCACTAGAGGCATAACACGTTCCACCGGAATATGATCGGAATCACTACTAACGTTCTTGACTTTCTTGACAACTGGGTCAGACCTAGTTGTACTTCTACCTCTCGGAGTTGTCTTTAGTAAATTAAGTACTCCAGACTGACGGTTCTTGGGATACGTTTCACCGGATCGAGTAACCGGCATGTATCATCTTTTGTACTAATCACGTAGTATCACTATCGATTAAAATTTTATAATCACGTTTCCACAACAAGTTTGCAACAATCTGGTTCTGTTGCTACTTTCGACAAACGAACGGTAATCTTGATGTTCGATTTCGACAGATGAATGACGATCTTGATGCCACCTTCCCACAATTAAATGGCAATCTTAATAACACTTTTGACAAACAAATGGCAATCTTGATGCCACCTTCCCACAGACGGCGCCAAGTGTTAAGGTGGCGGACAAAACGGCCAATGTTAAGGCCAGTGTTGAATTAATGCGTTGTTCTACTGTCAGCACGTGTCAATGAATCGTGGGTTCTTGGGAGTGGTAGGGGTCTGTTAGATAGAGGCCCTATACTTAGTTCCCAAAATAACTGATTCAATTGTAGCAATAAAATGCTATTGACAGTTCTATCTGAATCTACTGTCCTTAGATAGTGTCATCATAGTCTTAGCTCACCTACCAGTAACAACTAGACTGTACCAGACTTATCTGTACCTTGGTCCCGAATTACTTCAGACTAATATGCTACTATAACAATACAGTAGTCCAACATTCACCCCGACAGCACTCACAGTCAAACAACCGGATCACAGAAGGTACCTACGGTTTCAACCTACAGATCTAAAGACTAATACACACTGGAATTACCCTTAACTATAGGTAATTCTCACCGTACAAGTGCAGATCGAGAACAGCACTACTTCTGCACAACGTTCTTAGGGAAAGATCACACAGACTTATCAGTACTTAGCAGTTCAACAAGGAAAGGAGCACTATGTCGTACATCTTAACAGAACAATTCGTCACAACAATCCACAGTAACTCTTTCAGACAAGGATCCAATGAGGTACTGAATGGAATTAGATTCACAGCATAACCGAGATTGACAGATGACAACACAGAGTACAATAGAGTACTCAGAAACTAGACAATTCACACTGCCGCAACATTCAGACAGACAACCAGACGAACAGTCTGGTGATAACACGAAATTAGGCCCAAATTTCTGCGCTCTCGAGCACTTCTTTTCATTGCTTTATATAAGATTTACAAATATGCGCGTAACTACCTTTCACGCGTGTTTTACAAAGATTTCCGTTGCACCTGTCCCAATCCGTCGGCCGACTAACAGTTGCATTCAAGATGAGAGTCATGTCATCCTTCTAATCTGATGCATTGTTATAATAGTTGTTATTGTAGGACTAAGGTTGAAAGCTTCTTCCACCTCCTCTAGCATATGAGGTCCTACCACGCCTTCCTCTGAAGTTACCTCTTTGATTTCTGCCTCCACTACCTCTTTGACTGAAACTTTGATTACGAATTCCGCCATTCTGATTGTTATACCAACAATCATTTGCCAAATGATTTGTTCTACCACAAATCCAACCAGCTCTAACATTATCTTTACTCTTACCTCCTCTTCCTTTACCTCTTGAATTCATCTTCCCTCGTGAAATTAAGTTGGCTTGAAAATCCTTCATCATCAGTTGACTGCTTTCCTTTGTCATTCTTTTTCTTATCCTTGGAGTACATAGCTTGACTTGCACTCCTATCATTATCTCCCTTATTGTCCTGCTCTAAAGTTAGCATGTGTCCTAGCAATTGATTAAGATCAGGAGTAAAATGATTTAATGACAATTCTATGGAAAATATGGAAGGTTTCCATTTCTCATCTCCTCTTAGACCTGTAGGTATTTGTCTTACCAACTTATCCTCTTCAATATATTCATCTCCTGCTCCCAAGTTATCTGCAATATCCTTCATTCTTACCACATAATCATAAATTGATTGTGAGCTCTTCTTCTTGAAGGTTGTAAACTCAGCCCATAATGATGACTTCCTTGACTTAGTTGTATTTTGAAAATGCTCTTCCAAAGCATTCCACACATCTGTTGCACTTTCTAATCCTCTAATATGAGGTAGAAGATAATCATTTAAATCCATGTAAATGATGCTCCTAGCTTGAGCATCCTTTTGAAAGGAAAATTCGACTTGATGGGTTGTTGTCGTTGGTGCATTCATTGTAAGCAAATGGACTTAGTAATGGATTGAGACTCTTTCTTAGCATCATGTGCAAAAGAAGTAGCTTCATAGAGTGTCATGGGATGTAGAGTGTTGATCTTGGCTTGGATTCCCATTTCGAGACCATCTTCATATTTTTGTTGCAAAGTATCTTGAAGAATCATTTCAAGTGAACGAATAAGTTGCCAAAAATGCTCAGTATAGACACAGTATCTCCATCTTTCCATCGAAAAGTTTTCCATGCTCAATGAGCATGGAAGTGGAAATGGGGAAGAAGGAAGGACTCCTTGATCTTTTCTTGAAATGCTTTCCATGTGGTAGGGCGGTTGGTGCTATGGCGTAGAACATTCCACCATAACTGGGCCTCACCCACAAAATAGTTAGTTACAAATTTCATGCCTTTTTCATATTAAACTGAAGCATGCCATTTTCTCAAAGCAAGGAATACCTCATCCTTTTCTTTGATAGGATATACCTAGACTTTTCTAGTAGCATCATCTATGAAAGTGAGAAAGTAAAGAGAACCACCTAGTGACCTTGTGGGCATAGGACCACACACATCTATATGATTGAGATCCAAAGGCTAAATTGAAGATTCAATGTGCATCTTGTGCACATTCCTAGTTTTCTTTCCATATTGAAAATGCTCAAAATTTGAAAAATCAAAGAAAGATGACACATGTAAGTTGCCAAAACAAGAAATATTTTCCATTCCACTACGTGATATATCACCCAAATGACCATGCCAAATACATACCATAGGTTATTCAATACCACTAACAAGTGTTCTTTCTTTGATACAAATAAACAATAGAGTGAGCCAACTTTGATTCCTTTTGCAATAACCATATTGCCCTTTAATATGCAAAAGTAATGAGCATAGAAGACCACCGTATAACCAAGGTCATCAATCTGACTAATTGACATCAAACAACTTGATAACTGAGGTACATGGTGTACATTATGCATAGTAAAATTTGAACCATCAATGAACTTCACAACCACATGTCTGATCCATACAACATCACACTAATAAGAATCACCAATTCTCATAGTACCAAGAGAATTTGTTGCATATGTAGAGAACCACTCTCTATGTGGTGTCACATGGTAAGAAGCACCAAAATATAGCATCCATGTGTGGGAAAGAGAATCAACCATAAGAGACTCAATAGGCATGGTATTCGCAAGCCTCAACACATTAGCATCATAAAAAATAGCATTGATTTCTTCAATCTTCATAGTTGAAGGAGATGGTGTAGCTAGTTGTTTAACAAGCACATCAACATTTTTCCCTTTACCTTTAGCATTCTTTAATGCATATCAATCTTTCTTCATGTGTCCTTTCTTATGACAATAATGGAATTCGGTATTCCTCTTCCTTGATTTACTGCTTCTACTCTTATTTCATTGAACGTTCTTTTCCTTGTTCTAGCTCTTTCCATGCTGCTTATTCTTTCCCTAGAAAGAATCATCAAAATTATATGCATCTCCACTCGAGGTGCCAACCATAGATTTTCTATGAATCTTGCTCTCAAGTGTGCTCCACATATGTCATCATAGCCTGGTTTATTTTTTGGTGCATTATTGTTAATAAGAGTGAAATGTATCCCATGATGATGGCAAGGTCCATAAAAACAAGAATCCTTTCATTTCATTATCGATGTTCATTTTTTGAGCTTGTAATTGGGAGAATATAACATCAAAATCATATAGATGAGCAACAACACTATTTGTGCCCTTTGTGTGAAGGTCATATAATTTTCTCATCAGATACAATTTATTTGATGTTGTTTCTTTTTCATGTGTATTGCATTACTTCTTTCAAATCTCCTCTACACTTTCAAAGTCCAATATTGTAAACTAAACATTATACTCAAGGTGCAATTGAATGGTAGACCCTCTCATTTCACCCAAGTCATACCAATCATCTTCATCCATGTTAGCAGGCTTCTTTAAGATTCCATTTACAGGCTTCCATTGCCTCCTTTGAAGCACATCTTTAATCTCATTCTTGCATAGAGAAAATTTTGTGCCATCAAATTTTTGGATCTCGAAATTGTCTTTGCCTTGCAGGTTATTGCTCCTTCTAGAAGCACTAGCAGTAGATCTTGATCCACCAAATGTGCCTGAGACCCCTAATGCCATGATGATAGAGAACTAAATAGAATATAAATGGATCTAGAAGATTCCAAACACCACTAAATCTTAGAAAAGAATGATCATCAGATTCTGGGAAAAACTAGCAAAGCTTTCCTAGGAAAATGAATTAATGAACTGTATGACCAACCAAAAGGATTATCTGAGAACAAATGTGTTCACAGCAATAAGTGTATCAATAATTAAGTTGATCATTATATAGTTGACAAAACCAAATATTCTTGAAATAATTTGCTAGAGTAGCCTCGATAACATGAGTATATGAGTGGTGTCAAAATGTCATAGAACTACAACTACTAACATGTTAATGTGCATAGTGAATTGTTGACTCTAGTGCATAAAATCAGTTACCTCAAAGAAGCCAACTAGGCTTATTGAGCACCTATGAAAAACTATCATACATCTCATATGGCAAGGTTGGGTAAGACTTTCACCTACCTCACCAAAGAGACCCAAATCTGGGTGTCTCCTAGTTAAGAAAACTTCACCATGACCTTCTTTATTAAACATAAATTTCTTTATGCAAAAATATAACTGCTATATCACTGACCATATGGATGTACATATCCATAGAAGTGTATGTAGTGTGTTTCTGCTTTGTGTATGCATTAGAATGGTGTTGAAAGAATGAATTCATGGAACAAACACTAGACAACAACACCTGCAAGTGTTTGTGAACTCTCTTCTTTAGGCTCAAAAAATCATGCATAAATTTGTGATGGTTGCTCCCACCACAACTAAAAATGTTTCAAAAACCTATAGATTTACTAGTGTGGCTGAAAACACAGCCCCAAAGATGAATAATTGGTGTCAGAGAAGTATATAAGAGCACTCTTTTTGATGTTATTGAAACCTTGTAATGAGAACTACGCATGAAAGTGTCCCAAAATGACTCAAAAAATCGCCCCAAAAATGCCTCAAAACACGCTTTGAAAACAAAGAATGAAGCTTGAAGGGACCAACACATGTTCAAAGTAATGTTAACCTTAGTCTTTTCCCTTCTTTAGACACGAAAAGAGTGTAGCTTAGTGGCAAGAGAGCTTTTTGGTTAAGCGGGCTCTAGGGGGAAGAAACTTGAATGGGTGACTTCCTAGGAAGTTTTGGGAACCTTCGTCTTCCTTGATCCTTGAGGTCCACCCTCGCACATAGCCAATGGCACCAATGATGAATTTGGTGACTTGGATGACAAGGTATGCCAAGGTCTATGCCTTGGTCGCCACCTTAGTTGTAAGCCTTGGATAAAGCATTCGGTGGGCAAGAGGGTGGTTGCTTTGCTCGTGCAAAAGGAGCAAAGTTTTTGCATCTAAATGCTCTGATGTTAGTGAAGTACTTTGATGATAATGCACAATAGTGGACTCTCCTTCTTGAGAGCTACACCATGATATCCTCGTGGTAGAAAACTGAGCTCAAGGCACCACATATAGTACTCCACAATGAGACATAATACATAAAAGCCATGCAATACAAAGATTTCTTAGGTTACAACTTTGGTTTAGCTTATAGTGTGTGGATGACTAGGCCACTATATGCTTTGTTAAGGAACATATACAAAAGTCTCCGGCAACCATTGGCCTTTCACATGAACACTAATGGTAACAAGAAGCACTATATATGAGTATATTATGTATATGAGGTTACATGAGGTAAAAACCTCACACCAAACCTAGAGTAAAAAGTGCCCATTTACAAGGAAATGGTTCCAGCAAAACTAAAGGGAAAAATAAGTGTAACATTTTTGGTGCTCTCAAAATCATCCAAAGTTTTATCAATTGATCCCGATTTTTCCCAAAATCTGCCCACTAGTTCCCCAAAAATCCACGAAGAAATATAAAAATATTGTTGGAAGGTCTTCCTACTCTTTTAGATCCATAGTCCTAGTGGTGAAAACAAGATCTAGAAAATGTATGCCTCCTTCTAAGTTTAGGATAATCCTTCTCCTAGTGAAAGACAATGGATATTTTAAAAAGATGTGAACTTGGCTATCAACCCACCTCTAGTTTTATGCCTAGTGATTCTGATTTCTCAGCAACCCATACATGAGATAGTACAAATAAAATATAATGATGTTTTGGATCTTGCACCCTCTACATAGACAACAATGATCAAAAGCACATCATTTGTATGCTTAACATATAAGGTGCTCTCACTTAGACTTTTCTCAAAACCATGTGCAATCAAGTAGGTATGTATCTTTTCATACCAAGCACGTGGTGCTTGCTTCAAATGATAAAATTCCTTTTTCAACCTACAAAATTTGTTTCCATGCCATTTTTGCACAAAACCATGGGGCCAAAAAATATATACTTTTTTATATAAGTCACCATTAAAAAATGCAATTTTAATTCCCAACTGATGTACATTCCAACCATGATGGGTTGAAAGTGCACAGATGCTACAAACAGTAGTCACTCAACATGTGGATGCAAAGGTCTCATCAAATTTTGTGCCTCTTTCTTGAGCATGACCTTTTGCAGCAAGCCTAGTCTTTTCTTATGGAGGAAATCACATAAAGAACAGTACCATTCTGAATAATAACATCATATTCTTATTGCATAGCAACCATCCAATTTTTTGTATCTTGTGGTTCATCAAAAGAAAAAGACTCACTATCATCACAAAGACTAGAGGCAGCCATAGCATATCAATCTAATGCAAAAGAAGTATTACGAGAGCCTCAACAAGTATGATGTGACATAGGAGAATCTAATTTGCTATCTCAAGAAATCTACACTAGCCATTTGGGCATAGTTTCTGCCTCCTTTATATCAACCCTCTCATCAACAAGTGCATCATCTAAGTGTGCATTAGAAATGGAACACATCATCATTTGAATCATGTAGAGGCTTAGAAATTGCCTCATTTGGATGAGCACTTGACTATACCTGCAAAAAGAGGCAACAAAGTGTCATACACATCTTTGGAGCTAATTGATGTCTCCTAAGTACATGAAATTAATGGTTGAATTGCATCTTCCAAAAAAACATCACTGCTAACCAAAATGGGTTTAATCTGTGGATAATACTAATGATAGTCGTTTTTTCAAAACTCTACCCAAAGAAAATACATGTTACTTCTTTATCATCTAACTTTATGTGTTGCTATTTAGGCACCAATGCATATGCCAAACAACCAAAGACATGCAGATGAGCAATATATGGCTCGTGACCATTTCAAACCTCATATGGAGTGATAGAGTGCATTGCTTTGGTGGGACACTTTTTAAGTACATATTCTACACACATAAAAGCCTGAGGTGAAAAGCTATGTGTTAAAACTTGATTTTGACCATACACCTATGGAGAGAGGTGGTGGATGCAATTTGAAGATGAGTTGGTGCTGCTACAACTAGCTTCACACTAGCCAACTAAGACTTCAGAGTTGGTTAGTAGACCCTTTGAGCTTCCTAGATCCACAAAAAAATCACCCAAATATTTTGGAACAAGTATCTCAAAATTTTGAGTCAAGACACACTTGTTGCAAAATGACTAGCTCCCAAAACTTGCTATTTTGTACATACACTTGCTGGAAAAAATGGAAAGTGCTCTAAGCTTCATAGGAATAAGAAAAATTACTTTTGAATATCAAATAGACTTATATATCTTTCTAACCCAAGTTAAAACACTTCAATGAATCAACCAATCACTGAGAACAAGATTTAGCAAAATCTGGAACACTCCCGCCATTTTCGAGACTCTGTAGAGATTCGACCAATGAGGAAAAAAACATAGATTTCTTACAAATGATATATCCAATGACCATGAAATTTTGTGATAAACTAGACTTAGAGAGCAATAGAATGCACTTTACAACTCTAGAAAACATTATGTATAGCCCACAATATGAGCTTCTGAAGTTACTATTCTGAGTGAGTATAGTAGAGAATAAAATAGAGAAGAAGTAAATGATGAATGTATAGATTCTCATATAATTACAACCACATTGGCAACAAATACTTTCACAATGGGAGTAGAATGATAGAGCTATGGAGTCAGCTCTTCAATCTCCACAAATGAACATGAAGTGGGCATGAATCATGATGGAGAGTGTTAATCTCCAAAAGAACAAGCTATTCTTGATGTTAGACCACCTCTATATCAAGAATAACTTCAGACTCCACTTAATTTTGAAAAACAATCACCAAACTATCAAGAAATTGATCAACTGTGAAAAATCACTTCTCAGAAAAAGTCTGCTGCACATTAATCATTCATTGACTAATCATTCATGTAAAGTTTTTGACAAAACTTTGTAGAATGTGTCGTCTAGAGGTTGCACATCTTCTCCAAGTTAAAACTCTTCAAATGCTTGAGTAGATTGTGAGAAATGACTCAAACAATTTACCTATGTCTGAAATTGTCTCTCTGTAATGACGACTTTGACACCTGTAACTTCTAAGCTATGGTTCTCCCAAACTATAGCCCGCTTAATCAAATGCTTTTAGCCATAGATGGCTTACCTCTCAACTTAAATTTTGAGTCCTCATTTGTCTAAAACTTTACACTGTGCACTCAGCACTATCCATTTCTTTGACCACCAAATCTGCGCCTGTTTCAGAACACACTCAAAACTTTCCTACATATAAATGTTCCTATTCAAAATTCTCTCAGCCTGTTTGCAATTAGACTCTCAAACTTTAACCATATATAGAGTAACTATGGATTTAGACATGTACAGAAGGATTTCTCAAAAGATTAAACACAGAAGGAGAATCAGAGAAAAGATCAACGCACAATTCTCTGAAGATTTTTCTTCTCATAACTTTTCATACATCTGATGGATAACATGCATAATGTTCATCTCATTCTCTCCTATTCTTCTATTATTTTCATCTATTGTCTTCTCTATCTCTTCTATATCACTCTCTCTATAAACACATATCTATATATGTATATATACGAGTCTAACTCGTCAATTTTTCAAATACATTGAAGCATTTACAATACTAATGTACAAAAGAACTTTGCTTCTGAGTCTTCTCTTTTCCTTGGAAGTGATCTTCAATCTTTCATTCATCTTTCCACTTCTGGACTTTATGTAGTCACTAATTGTTGATTGTTCTGCTCCAACAGCTCCCCCTCAATCATCAATTGTGATTACCTGCATCTTCTTTATCCCTGCCATATCTTTAAACCTCTGCAACTTTGGTCCATCCAAACTTTTTGTCATCATATCTGCAAGTTGATCTTTTGTAGGAGTATGCATGACTTCAATTTCTTTATCAATAACCTTCTCTCTCAGAAAATGATACTGAATTTCAATATGTTTAGTTCTAGCATGAAACACAGGATTTGCTGCCAAATATAAAGAACTCATATTGTCTCCACAAATGATAGGAGTACTCTGAACAACATCAAAACTCTTCATAAGTGTCTTTAGCCATATTACTTCCTTTGCAGCTTCCACCATACCTTTGTATTCTGCTTCTGTGGATGATAGAGCAACTATATGTTGCTTCTTAGAACACCATGAAATTAGCTTATCTCCCACATAACACAAATATCCATGTGTTGATCTTCTATCATCCAAATTACCTGCCCAATTTGCATCACTGTATATTTTGACTCTTGTATCTGAAGTAAACCCATAGTACAACCCTTCTTTGAGTGTACCCTTGATGTACCTAAGTACTCTTTGTCCTGAAATCCAATGTTCCTTTCTAGGACAATGCATGAATTGAGATAGAACTCCAACTGCATATGACAAATCAGGCCTTGTTAATGTAGCATAAATCAAGCTACCCACCAAACTCTGATAGAGCTTCATATCTTTGAATTCTTCTCCTCCATATTTAGTCAATCTATGATTCACTTCCATTGGAGTTGGTGCTAACCTGCAATCTTCCATTTTAAATTTGGTTAGAAAATTTCTCAGATACCTTTCTTGAGTTACATATACTCCATGTTGAGTATATGAAATCTCCATTCCCAAGAAGAATGACAAATTTCCCAAATCACTGATTTTGAACTCTTTCTCCATCTGTTTCTTAATCATGTGTATGCCTTTGTCATCTGTTCCTGTAAGTATTATGTCATCAACATAAATACAAACATAAATAAATCCATCTTCACTTGCTTTGACTAGCAAGCTACTATCTGCCTTTATTGCTTGAAATCCAAGTTCCTTCAAGAGCTTTACAAGCCTATAATTCCATGCCCTTGGGGCCTGCTTCAATCCATACAAAGCTCTCTTGAGCTTACACACATAATTTGGATACACTTGATCTTTGAACCCTTCTGGTTGCTCCATGTAAACTTCATCTGAAATGTAACCATTCAAAAAAGCATTTTTAACATCTAATTGAGATAATTTCCAACCTTTGCAAGTAGCAATTGCTATGAGTGTTCTGATGGTTTTCATCTTTGCCACAGGACTATAAGTCTCATCACAGTCCACTCCATATGTCTGTGCATATCCCTTCACAACAAGTCTAGCTTTGTACCTAGACACACTTCCATCTGCAAATCTTTTTGTTTTGTAAACCCACTTACATCCTATGATTTTCTGGCTATTAGGTTTAGGAATCAGATCCCATGTCTGATTTTCCATCAATGCATCATACTCCTCTTGCATAGCTTCTTCCCAATTCTTCTTCCCTTTGGCTTCATCATATGTAGATGGATCTTCATCTGCCTTTACCATGTAAGCATAATCCTTAGTAGTCAAAAATGAAGTATCATAGCTATACCTTGTAGGTTGCCATTTGTGCCTTGTAGACCTCTTGAGTTCTCCACTTCTTGAGGTTTCTGGTTCATCACACTCTGGATCAAACCTTGGCACTTCTTCACCTTCAACCTATATTTCATTTTTCTCTTCTTCATCAAATATCTGAACCTTTGTTTTACCTTTCTTATGATTCATAATTTCTTCAACTTCTGCATACACATTAGATGTACCTGCATACCAAGTACTTTGCTCATCAAATGTAACATCCTTGGACACAGGGAATTGTTTTGTAGATGGACTCCACAACCTATAACCCATCTGCTTGTCATCATAACCAATGAATACATACTTCTCTGCTTTAGGCTCCAATTTATGCCTCAATTGAGATGGCACATATGCATATGCCAGGCATCCAAATATTTTACAATGATCCAAGGTAGGTCTCTTACCCCACCAAGCTTCATATGGTGTCATACCCTGCAAAGCTTTACAAGGCAATCTATTAACCAAATATGTGGCTGTGTTTACAGCCTCATCCCACAAATAATTTGGACAATTTTTCTCTTTCGACATGGATCTTGCAAATTCAACAAGTGTCCTATTTCTTCTTTCTGCTACCCCATTTTGTTGAGGAGAGTACCTGCAAGTAGTTTCCCTCTTTATACCTGCGTTCCACAAGTAATCACTGAACTCATTAGAGAAATACTCTCCCCCTCCATCTGACCTTAATCTCTTCAATTTTTGACCTGTAATTCTTTCTGCATATGCATGATAGTGTTTAAATGTATTAAACACTTCTGATTTGTCTTTGATCACATAGATTGTGATCCACCTGGTAGCATCATCAACATATATCACATAGTATCTTGAACCATTTATACGAAAGTCCTTTGAAGGACCCCACACATCAGTATGTACCAATTCAAGTCTTTCTGCATACATAAAACCATGCTTATTGTATGATTGCTTATGAGCCTTACCTAATTCACATGCTTCACATTTATATGTCATGTGTTGACCTGCAATGTTAGGCAATCCAAGTACTGAAATTTCCTTGTACCTTTAATGTGAAGAGCCTTCCTTCCTTCTTCCCTGTAACAATCTGTTTATACCCTTGACTAGGGTCTTCAACATAAACTCCATCATTAGTGAACCTTACGTCATATCCTTTTTCCACAATTTGTCCTACACTTATCAGATTTTTAGGAATTGTAGGAACATACAGAACCTTACTCAAGAGAGTGCTTCGATCTTTGGCTTTGACTGAACCAATTGACTTTACCTTGTGCTTTGTATTATCACCTATTTGGATTGTATGATTAATTGCATTATAATCTAGATCAGTCATCAAGGCAATGTTTCCACTCAGATGGTTGCTACATCCTGAGTCAATATAAAATAATCTCATGTCTTCATGTGAAGCTTCACATGTTGCATTCATAATAAGAGTCGAGTCTTCTTTCTGATATGATGCATAATTGTAGTAGGTGTTATTATATGATTGATTTTGGAAGTTTCTTCCTCCACCTCTTCCAAAAGAATACCTACCACCTCTACCTCTGAAGTTTCCTCTTTGATATCTGCCACCTCTTCCTCTTTGATTAAAATTCTTATTCAAATTACCATTGCTATGATTATTGTGCCAACAATCATGAGATAGATGATTGGTCTTACCACATATCCAACAAGCTGTGACATTATCTTTGCTATTTCTGCCTCTTCCTCTACTTCTGCCACTTCCTCTTCCTCTTAGGAAGGTTGCTTGGCTTGAAGTACCTTCATCTTCAACTGATTGTTGCTTTCCTTTGCTAGCTTTCTTCTTGTCTTTAGAATACATTGCATGACTTGCACTCTTATCAACATCTCCTTTGATATCATTCTCAAAAGTTAGCATATGTCCTAACAATTGATTTAGATCAGGAGTGAAATGATCTAATGAAAGTTTTGTAGACAAAATAAAAGGCTTCCACTTCTCATCTCCTCTTAGCCCTGTGAGAATTTTTTTTACCAATTTATCTTCTTCAATATCTTCATCCACTGCACCTAAAGAATCTGCAATGTCCTTCATCTTTGTCACATAATCAGATATTGATTGTGAAGCCTTCTTCTTGAAGGTAGTGAACTCTGCCCATAATGAATCTTTCCTTGATTTGGTTGTGTTTTGAAAATGCTCTTCCAAAGCATTCCAAATGTCACTTGCACTTTCAAGTCCTCTAATATGAGGAAGCAAATAATCATTCACTACCATGTAGATTATGCTCCTTGCTTGAGCATCCTTCTTCATCCAAATCTTTACATCTGCTAGCTCCTCCCTAGTTGGAACACTAGGATCTCTGAACTCTGGCTTTTCTTCCTCTCTTGTGATGTATCCCATCAGATCTTTGCTCATAAGATGAGCTTCCATTCTCATAGACCAAGCTAGATAATTCTCTCTATCCAACTTTTCAATTTGGGGACTATCTCCCATCCTTGCTTCACATGTAGTCTCAAATCTTTAGTCCTTATAAAGAATAAATGTACCCTAGCTTCGAATGTTGCTCCTTTTGATCCTTTTGACAACCTTTATGTGTCTTCCTTGAATCTTTCTTCACACTTTATCCTTTTGAACCTTCGAGATGTAAAGTTTGTATGTCTGCAGCAGTCGGAGTCTTCCTTTCCTCAATTTTGATACAACCTGCTCTGATACCACTGATGGAGAGTGTTAATCTCCAAAAGAACAAGCTATCCTTGATGTTAGACCACCTCTATATCAAGAATAACTTCAGACTCCACTTAATTTTGAAAAACAATCACCAAACTATCAACAAATTGATCAACTGTGAAAAATCACTTCTCAGAAAAAGTCTGCTGCACATTAATCATTCATTGACTAATCATTCATGTAAATTTTTTGATAAAACTTTTTAGAATGTGTTGTCTAGAGGTTGCACATCTTCTCCAAGTTAAAACTCTTCAAATGCTTGAGTAGATTGTGAGAAATGACTCAAACAATTTACCTATGTCTGAAATTGTCTCTCTGTAATGACAACTTTGACACCTGTAACTTCTAAGCTATGGTTCTCCCAAACTATAGCCCATTTAATCGAATGCTTTTAGACATAGATGGATTACCTCTCAACTTAAATTTTGAGTCCTTATTTGTGTAAAACTTTACACTGTGCACTGAGCATTGTCGATTTCTTTGACCACCGAATCTGTGCCTGTTTCAGAAGACACTCAGAACTTTCCTACATATAAATGTTCCTATTCGAAATTCTCTCAGCCTGTTTGCAATTAGACTCTCAAACTTTAGCCATAGATAGATTAACTATGGATTTAGACATGTACAGAAGGATTTCTCAAAAGATTAAACACAGAAGGAGAATCAGAGAAAATATCGACGCGCAATTCTCTGAAGATTTTTCTTCTCATAACTTTTCATACATCTGATGGATAACATGCATAATGTTCATCTCATTCTCTCCTATTCTTCTATTCTTTTCATCTATTGTCTTCTCTATCTCTTCTATATCACTCTCTCTATAAACACGTATCTATATATGTATATACGAGTCTAACTCGTCAATTTTTCAAATACATTGAAGTATTTACAATACTAATGTACAAAAGAACTTTGCTTCTGAGTCTTCTCTTTTCCTTGGAACTGATCTTCAATCTTTCATTCATCTTTCCACTTCTGGACTTTATGTAATCACTAATTGTTGATTGTTCTGCTCCAACAAATCAAGCTCTCTCATGGTGACTTCCATCTTGCTCTTTTTATAACTAGTTTTGGAGCTAGTTTTGAATTGGAATTCAAATAACTTCACATAAAAGTGATGCTAAGAATTAGGATATATTCTGTTAGCTGATGGATTCATGGTTTTAGGTAGTTAGAGCCATGAATTTCCTTTTTACATCATGGATGACTTAAGCGATTCTTTCATTCACAATAACAAGAGATAAAATATACTCTTTTACAACCCCCCCAAGCCTTACATGCTTGGCCTCCAAATAAGTCTTCAATTGTCCTTGATTTCCTGCAAGCCGATCATCAACTTTAATCTACTCAATTTTGTACCATCAAGAGCTTTATTCAACACGGATGCACATTGCATATCTGTAAAGACACAGGATAGTTGAATATCCTTGCTCATTAGCTTCTTCCTTACATAATGGTAGTGGACTTCAATATGCTTGGTTCTAGCATGGTATACCGGATTAGTTGCAAAATGTAGTGAGCTTGTGTTGTCACCAAAAATGTGAGGTGTTGAAGAATGAAGTCCAAGATTTGTATACAAATATTTTAAGCACATGATTTCTTGAGTTGTAATAGCCAAACCTCTATATTGGGATTTAGTAGAAGATAATGGCACTATTGGTTGCTCCTTGGATGACCAAGAAATGATTTTTCAACTTTAAAATGATACATACCGAGATTTGCTTCTTCTATCATCTCTAGATCCAGCCCAATTCGCATCTGAGTAGGCCTTTAGCTCAATATCTGAAGTAAATGGATTAAAAAAAACTTCATTCATGGTCCCCTTTAGAAACTTGACGACTCTCTTGGCTGCTTCCATATGTGGTCGTCTCGGCTTATGCATAAATTAACTCAATATGCTAACACTAGCATATATCCACCCTTATGAGTGTTGCATAGTTCAAACTTCCAACCAAGCTTTGATAGCTTGTGATGTCTTGAATTGGCTCTCCTTCATAAGCACTAAGCTTATGATTTTTCTCCATAGGTGTACTTGCACACTTGGTGTTTTCCATCTTGAACTTGATGAGCATGCCATGCACATACTTCCTTTGTGTGATGTATATACCTGAACCTGTGTAGATTAACTCTAATCCAAGAAAATAAGTGAGTGGTCCAAGATCACTTATTTTGAACTCCTACTTCATTTGATTCTTTACGTGATTGATTCCTTCAAGATCATTCCCTATGATAATAATATCATCAACATACACACATAGATAGATCACTTCAGATTCATTCCTCTTTATGAACAAACAGGAATTTTCTTTGCTAGCTTTGAATCCTTGGTCTTGCAAATAAGTCACCAATCTGAGATTCCAAGCTCTTGGAGCTTGCTTCAATCCATACAAGGCTTTCTTTAATTTGCATACATAGTTAAGATGATGTGCATCCTCATATCCAGGAGGTTGTGCCATATACACTTCCTTAGAAATCCATCCATTTAAGAAAGCATTCTTTACATCAAGTTGATAGTGCTTCCAATTTCTAGATGCAGCAAAACTAGTGAGAAGCCTAATTGTAGGCATTTTTGCAATAACAGAGAAAGTCTCCTCATAATCAATACCATGGGTTTGAGCAAACCCTTTAGCAACTAACCTTGCTTTATGTCTATTTATACTTCCATCTGGATTCCTCTTGATTTTGTATATCCATCGACATCCAATTACCTTCATAGGTGGCTTGTTAGGTACAAGCTCCCAGGTGTCATTCTCCTTCAAGGCTTCCATTTCTTAATCCATTGCATCTCTCCAAGCTTTCTTGCTTTGTGCTTCTTCAAATCTGGTAGGTTCTTCATTGGCTGAATCCTTTGCAATGTAGATTGAGTGCTTGGTGACCAAAGAAGTATCATAACCATTCCTCTCTGGTTTCTTCTTCTCCCTTGAAGACCTTCTAAGCGGCACTAGATTTGAGTACGTATGAGAAAAGTGTTTATATCTCGTATGAGAAGTGTCAAAATGATCCCATTTGGAATAAGTAAGTTATGTAAGCTTTTGATAAATGGGGCATCAAGTTTTTTGCTCATATCATCCCTTCTTTATAAGGATCTTAGACTAAACATACCATTATTTATATAGACTATTCAACGAAATGACTAGAATCTAAGGCCACACGAATAGTGACACTCAAACTATGATGACATTTGTATTTAGTAAATATTTGAACTAAATATTGAGATATCTAGTTATAGAAGAATATGCATGATTATTGAAGTTATTTAATATTTGATGGAAGAAATATCTCATGAAATCTACCAATTAAATTCAATGAATCAAGATCTACTTTAGTCAAGGCTCCCAAGAGTCTTTGAGTCCATGAATCCTATAAACTTTTAACAATCTATGTAATTATTAGTTAAAACCATGCCTAAAGATGTTTCATCTTGGAATTTGAAAATTTAGAATAAATTCTTTGTTGTAAGTTCATAAAAATGATATAGCAGCTGGAAACCTTTCGATCAGTGATTCTATCAAATAAAATCAATAGAGATTCTATCGAAGTGTATACTCTATCTATAAATGCAAAACCATATTTTTGAATATGCTTTGGTGATTTGCATGGAATATTTATATGGAGATCTTGACTATTAGAAATAATCATTCAAGTTTGGCTACATGCTATACAATTAAAAATGTTTGACCTCATAAAATAAGTTTATTTAGAGATCTTAGAAGGAAAAGAATGAATTTTTTTCCTAAAGAAAATTTAGATTCATTTTCTGACTATCAAACGTATCCTTATCCCTCATATGCACTCATCGAAAACAACAAGAGATGCTTGTGATGCTCTTAGAACATTATACCAAGTTAGAAATGAGGCTTTTGTTGCATACCTTTGAAAATAGTTGGAGAGTGAGCATATAAATGAAGGAGCTTCTATGGGCAAAATCTTGAAAAAGATCAAACATTTGAAGGAGAAATTGATTTCTACTCATAAAATCTCACCGAATAGTTCACTTGTGTAGACTATTCTTAACAATCTTTAAGATTCATATCAGAGCTTCCCAATCATCCTTTCAAGACCTTCCCAAGCATCCTTAGCTATTTCCAAATGCTTAATATGCCTTATCATGGAATTACTAATGACTTGTGAAATGTGTAACATGTTTCTACAATTACTCCAAGCCTAAATGCTTGATCACTTATCCTAAAGTTCATATGTGCATTCATGTATTAGCACATGAATGATCTCTTGTAAAGGATTGAGTTTTACTCCTTGTAAATGTGCATAAGTGGAACCACTTCAATCACAAGTTCTTAGGAGAATCTTTTCACGAATTATTTGGTGAGGATTTATGGAAAATCAAGTCCTAAAACTTTGGAACACTTTTACGTAAATATTCAAATTCAAATTTGAATCTTGGCTCCAACAAAAGGCTATAAAAGAGGGTTGTCTAGTTGCGTGGAGACACAGCCAGTAGAGCCCAATTTGGAGAGACATTCAGAGGGATTTCATATGGATTTTGAGCTCACACTATAGCTCTGCCATTTGCCTCACTTTTTGCAATCATTCATTGCCAATGTCAATGTAATATATGTGCATTAATACATATATTTTTCTCATAGCTCATCTCTTCTACTCTGTCATGTACCACTCAAAATAGTGAAATTCTCTTATCTATCTCTCATCTTGTACTTGATGACTTTCAATGATTGACGTTGGTCGAGATTCATTGGACTATAATGTTTTATGTTACAAAGTTTCATTGCAATTGGCTCATCCATTCTTGTGTTATGAGCAAAACATTACTCACTGGTCTACATATTGCTAGTACCCGAAAATGTGGAGATACACCTGTGATTTGCTAAGCATCATTCTCTATGCATAGTACATTATTTCAAGTGAAATAACTTGCAAAATTTAGCTACCAAACTGAATTGGATATGCCCAAAAGGAATTTTTTCAATTCTTAGCAGAGAAGGAGTACTATTCATTTCTCTAAACAAGTGTTGTGACGAAAATAGCAATTTTTGGTTCACAATGAAACTCCAACTTATCTGTTTTGATCCAATGATTTGAGGATCATCTTCGAAAGTACTTGAGTGATTATTTTTGCTTCTTAGAACGTTGAAGAGGTCTACTTTCCAGTCCTCAACTCAGTGTTGGCTAGTGTGAAGCAAGAATTGGTAGCACCATCTCATCTCTAGAAGGTGTTCACCATCTCCTCGAGCAATGGTATCAGAGCAACATAAAGGTAAAATGGGAGATGGCTTTCCATCATTCATTGAAAAATTGGACAGGGGCAATTATCTAGCATGGTCCCTAAGGATATAGGCTTGCCTCCAAGGAAGAACCTTGAATGGATACATACATAGAGATGGAAAAATGATGCCAGGTTTAGGTTCTAGTGACCTTACTCAATTGTGGGGGTCCAAATCCCCCTATCTGTATTGGAAGCAAAAACCAACCTACAAGAGAGGAGCAAGAGAGACTAGCTACATGGTGTGCAAAGGATGCTCTAGCTAGGTCCTACATACTCAATTCAATATCTGATTTCTTGTTACCTCATATTAGGAATTCTAAGGCTTCCGAAGAGACTTGGGAAGTAGTATCTTCATACATCTCATCAAATACAAGGGCCAGAAAGAATTAGCTTTGGATGGAGTTCACAACCTTGAAGAAACAACCAAAACAAAGTGTAGCTGACTATGTGATGAAGATGAAGGATGTAGCTAACCAACTTGGGAGTATTGGAGAAGAAATAGAAGAGACGTAGATAGTAAGGTAGATCATAAATGGTATCAAGTCTGATGATAAATGGGAGTCTTTTACCTAACCTCAATACATTGATGGGACAACTCTTCACACATGAGACAAAGCTCAACAAGAATGGAGATACTGCTAGAGGTAATGAATCTTTTGCCCTTTACATAGATAAAAATAAGAATAAAGATAAAGGCAAAAGTAAGAAGAATGAACAAGATGCAAGTACTTCTCAAGTGAACTTCAGAGGTAGACGAAGAGATAGAGAAGGAAAGCAAGGCAGGGGGAGACCATACAATTGAGGCTTCCATAGAGGAGGCTATGGAAAATCAAGAGGCAGGTCCAATAATGGAGGAAAAAACTACCACCAAGGCTACCACAACAACTATCAAGGAGGCTTCAGAGGAAGAAGAGACTACAACAACTATACAAAGGATCAAGAGGATTCCCCATTTCTCATGAATATGACAACCAAGCAAGGTAAAGATAATGAGTACCTACTCTATATTCATTCCGGTTGCTCCAATCATGTAGCAAGCAATGTAGCATTATTGTCTAAACTTGAAGGACCCAAAGGAAAGCATGAAGTTAGACAGGTGATGACACTATGCACTTAATAAAGAAGTTTGGAAATGTTAAAACATATAATGGTAACATGAATATTCTAAGTAGGGTATCATATGTGCCAACAATAACCAAGAATCTAATCGGTGTTGGACACATTGTTGAGAAGGGTTTACAGGTTAGATTCACAAGGCATGGAGCATATGTCGAGGACCCTTAAGAATGCTTCAAAAGGATTGCAAAAGGTGAGAATTCTAGTAGACTTTTTACCTTTCAAGTTGAAGACACAAGAAATATTGCTCTCTTCAATTATAAGGATCAAACCCTATCTGAATTGGAGATATGGCATAAGAGACTAAGACATATATGTGAAAGAACATTGAAGAAAATATGTAGTGATTATAGTGTGCTTGGCATCCCAAATGTGTCCAAGCAACACATGATTTACAAATGTGGAGCATGCCAATTTGGCAAGTCACATAGGCAACCATTCAACAAAATAGGATACATGTATGAAGACTATTTAGATCTTGTACACATAGATGTGTGGGGTCCTAGAAGAGAGCCATCAATCTCAGGGTCAAGGTATTATGTTTCATTCATAGATGACTATAATAGGTGGAAAATAATTTATTTTATGAAGCATAGAGATGAAGTGTTTACTTGTTTCAAGAAGTAGTTGGCATTGGTTGAGAATCAAACAGGTAGAAGTTTGAAGAGGCTCAGATCTGATGGACGTGGTTAGTATTATTCACGTGATTTGGACTCCTTCTTACATGATAGAGGCATAAAGAGAAAGATTACAACAAGATACACTCTTGAACGAAATGGAGTTAAAGGATATAAGCCATATAATCCCACTAACAAAGGATATACAATTAGTAGGGATGTGGTACTTGATGAAAATAACTCTTGGTTTTAGGATGATTGCAAGAAAATGAAGCTACCATATGATTTGGAAAATGATTTTCCAAATCTGACCAAAGAACCACAATTTAGAAGATGAATAATAGATCAATGTTGAATAATTCAGAGCTTGGAAGTCCAAGGGCAAAGTAAATCTCAAGAATTCGAAGACATTCTAGAGTCATCCAATCAAGCACTTAGAAGATCTCAAAGGGAAAGCAAAAAACCTATAAGGTATGGCTATGGCATATCACTAGTCAACAAACATTCTATATACATAGCTAAACATTTTATATCAGAGTAATCATCCTCATTTGAAGAAGCTAATAAGAAAGAAGAATGGAGAGAAGCTATATGGGAAGAAATTGAAGCACTTCAAGAGAATAGTACTTGGGATTTGGTGCCCAAAAAACCATTCATGAAGGTAATAGGATCTAGGTGGATTTAAAAAGTGAAGAAGAATTCATATGGCACAATAAATAGGTATAAAGCAAGGCTAGTAGCAAAGGGTTTTGCTCAAACCCATCGAGTGGATTATGAGGAGACCTTCTCAATTGTAGCCAAAATGCAAACTATCAGAATTTTAGTAAGTATTGTTGCTTCAAAGGATTGGAACTTATACCAATTACATGTTAAAAATGCCGTCCTTAATGGGTGGATTTATGAAGAAGTCTACATGGCACAACCACCACAATAAGAAGACCAAGAGAAACCTAATTATCTATGTAAATTAAGGAATGCACTATATGGTTTAAAGCAAGCTCGTAGAGGTTCGAACCATAGGCTTGTCACATACTTGCAGGACCAAGGTTTTGATGCAAGCAAGGAGGATTCTTCATTGTTCATTAAGAAGACT
>CM035416.1:58301655-58304155 GCA_020310875.1 Ceratopteris richardii | reverse complement strand
TAGATAGATAGATAGATAGATAGATAGATAGATAGATAGATAGATAGATAGATAGATAGATAGATAGATAGATAGATAGATAGATAGATAGATAGATAGATAGATAGATATATAGATAGATAGATAGATAGATAGATAGATAGATAGATAGATAGATAGATAGATAGATACATAGATAGATATATAGATACATAGATAGATAGATATGTGATGGAGAGTGTTAATCTCCAAAAGAACAAGTTATTCTCGTATTTAGAGCACCTCTATAACAAGAATAACTCAAACCTTCTCCAATTTTAGAAGATCAATACTCAATTATCAAGATTTTGAAAAATCCATGAAGATGATAACTCTACAGAAACTCAGAGATCTTATGTCCTCCATAAGTGAACAAGGCATGACCAACATTAGCTTGAATCTTAAATGTGAACAACCTTCCTTCTTTTTTTCCTGAAACAATTTGTTTATACCCATTGCTAGGGTCTTCCACAAACACTCCTTCATTAGTGAACCTAACTTCATAACCTTTTTCAGCAATTTGTCCTACACTTATCAGATTCTTAGGAATTGTAGGAACATACAAGACCTTACTCAATAAGGTGCTATCATCCTTGGCCTTCACTGATCCAATTGACTTCACATTGTGCTTTGTATTATCACTTGTTTGAACAACATGATTAGTTACCTTATTTTCCAAATCAGACATCAATGCTATGTTGCCACTCAGGTGATTGCTACACCCTGAGTCAATGTAGAAGACTCTTTGGTCTTCACTTTGCCTTTCACAAGCAATGTTGAATCCTCCTTCTGATCTGAAGCATAATTGTAGTAGGTATTATTGTATTTTTGACTTTGGAATCCTCTACCTGCATTTCTTCCAAAGTAACCCCTACTACCTCTTCCTCTAAAGTTACCTCTTTGATTTCTGCCACCTCTTCCTCTTGAATTAAAATTCTGATTATATCCACCATTACTCTGAGTATTATGCCAACAATCATTAGCTAAGTGATTTGTCTTACCACAAATCCAGCAAGCTTTGACTCCATCTTTATTATTCCTGCCTCTTCCTGTACCTTTGCCACCTCCTCTTCCTCTTAGGAAGTTGGCTTGACTAGTTGTGCCTTCATCTTCATTTACTTGTTGCTTCCCTTTGCTAATTTTCTTCTTATCCTTTGAGTACATTGCATGACCTGTACTCTTGTCACCTTCACCTTTGACATCCTGCTCAAAGGTTAACATATGTCCTAGCAACTCATTTAAGTCAGGAGTAAAATGATCAAGTGATAATTCAATAGACAAAATAAATGGCTTCCATTTGTCATCACCTCTCAAGCCTGTAAGGATTTGCCTTACCAATTTATCCTCCTCAATGTCTTCATCAACAGCTCCTAATGCATCTGCAATGTCTTTCATCCTTGTTACATAATCTGAGATGGATTGAGAGGCCTTCTTCTTGAAAGTGGTAAATTTTGCCCACAAGGATGCCTTCCTAGACTTTGTGATATTTTGGAAATGCTCCTCCAAAGCATTTCATATATCACTTGCACTTTCAAGACCTCTGATGTGAGGTAACAAGTAGTCATTGACTGCCATATAAATAATGCTCCTAGCTTGAGCATCTCTCTTCATCCAATTCTTTAAATCTGATAATTCCTCCCTAGTTGCAACACTAGGATATCTGAATTGAGGCTTTTCTTCTTCACCTATAATATAACTTATCAAATCTTTGCTCATTAGATGAGCTTCCATCCTCATTGACCATGCTAGATAGTTCTCTCTATCCAATTTCTCTATCTGAAGAGAATCTCCCATCTTTTCTTCACCTGTATATTGAATTCTTCAATCTTTATAAATTATAAGGTTACCTTTACTTCAAATGATACTCCTTTTGTCTTCCTTGGTGTTGTATGAACTCCTCAAGATTTGCTCTCAAGCTTTCACCTTTTGATCCTTCAGATGTTGAATTCTTTGTAGCTGCAGCAGTCGGGATCCTCCTTTCCTCAATTTTGATGTTTCCTACTCTGATACCACTGATGGAGAGTGTTAATCTCCAAAAGAAAAAGTTATTCTCGTATTTAGAGCAGCTCTATAACAAGAATAACTCAAACCTTCTCCAATTTTAGAAGATCAATACTCAATTATCAAGATTTTGAAAAATCTGTGAAGATGATAACTCTACAGAAAGTCTGTTGCACATATCTTTCTCCTTGACCTATCAATCGTGTAAAGTTTTTTATAAAACTTTGCACAAGGTGTTGCCTATAGATTGCGCACCTTCTCCAAGTTGAATTACTCCAAAAGATTCAGTATAACTTGAGAAATGAACTCAACAAGTTACCTATGTCTAAAACTGTCACCTTGTAGAGTCGACTTTCACACCTGCAACTTCTAAGACATGGTTCTCCAAGACTAGAACCCATTTAAGCAAATGCTTTTAAGCACAAAAATCTTACCTTCCAACTTAAAGATTGAGTGCTTACTTGCTCAAAACTTTAAATTG
>CM035416.1:58232745-58262745 GCA_020310875.1 Ceratopteris richardii | reverse complement strand
GGTTTAGAGATGGAAATTTAACCTAAACTTAACACTTTGTCCTACAAATTTACATAGAGCAATTTCTTTTGATCATGTTGAGAAGGAACTTAACTCCATTATAAAGTCCATTTGTCAATGATATCCTATCAATAAGAATAATTTTCCTAAAAAATGACAATTCCAAAGTACTCCTTTTGCTTTCTCTCAATGTATAATTGAAGTACCTATCAAGAAAGATCCCATTATCTCTATTTTTAAAATAGCAATAAAGAAATTGACAAATCTTTACTATGGATGCATAAGATAAGAAACCATGCATAACGTCTTGGAATTGTGGCAAACCATTCATCCTAAAGCTTAATGTTCTATACATATAACTAACAATAGACCTCAAGTAGCACAAATATGTAATATGGATATAACTCAAGATGATGTTGACCTTACTTAGATAAACGATGAGCATGGGAAGGATTTCAACACCATAGGTAATGAAATTTCAACTCATTCGTTGCTTTCTATGAAAAGGGCTAGCAAAGATAGGATTATCTCTTTTTTTTATGATAATGATAGTTTACATGATTTTATTTCTCAATTATATGATGTCATATTAAGAGTGTCTTTTCATCAAAACTATAATCCATTTTCTACATGTGTTAGGCTATTTGGTTGGGCTTGTCGCCTCTTGAGGTGGGGGCGAGGGTTCAATCCCTCCCTATGACAAGACAATTATGGGTCCTAGGTCAATGTATTACCTTCAGGTAGATTTAAACTAGTTTCCTTTGGGGAGTCCTTTCCAAATGTCACCTTCAAGTATATGAGAGGTCCCATGGGTACTATGCCCCTTCACTTGTAAAATTGTTCTTTCAATCAAACTCAAATTATAAGGGAGATTAGGATCTAGTCAAACTTTGTCATAAAAAAACATGTATTGATTATAACACATCTTATAAGTTTTACATATGAAGAACAATGCATTACTTTGATTGCTATACATGATGTTTAAATATTTGTGTCAATTAGCAGCACTAGGGTAAAAAGTTCCCATGTATAAGGAAAAGGTTCACATCAAAATTACTCGAGGAACACATAAATGTAACAAACCACCATGGAGAAAATGATGTGAATACATGCATGAAACATTGGGTTTTGTGCAACAACCAATGCACTCTGACTAGCAATGAGAATATGCGTAGCAACATCAATCTCCATGCAAAGATCCATCAATAAGCATCTCGGCCATATATACTCCACTAAGCTTCACAAATTGATATCACCACTATAGGTTGCTTCTTACTCAACCAAGATATGCATGAGTCTCCAAGGAAAAAGCAATTACCACTAGTGGAGAAGCGAGTATCATAACAACCAGCCCAATCACTATCTGTAAAAGCATGCAAGCATGGTTGAATATCCCTTCCATAAAAGAGACCTAAGCTCAAAGTGCCTTTGTGATATCTAAATACACATTTCACCACCTGCCAATGCTCAATGCCAAGGCTATGCATGAATCAACTCAATTGGGAAACTGCATACTGTATATTCGGCCTTGTGTTGCCCAAGAGCAATCAATTGTTTATGGATTTTGTCATACCATGCACGTGGAGCTTGCTTGAGACCATACAAGGCTTTATGCAAGTGAAAAACCATATGCTCTTTCCCTTTCATGAAAAATCCAGGAGGTTGCTTCACATAGACCTCTTCTTGCAAATCACCATTCAAGAAGGTTGTTTTTATGGCCAACTGATGTACTTTCCAACCCCAATGAGCAGCCAATGTAACCATGGTACGAATGGTACTCATGCATGAAGTAGGTGCAAAGTTTCCTCATAGGCAATGCCATATTGTTACACATATCCTTTGTCAACCAATCTAGCTTTGTAACGATCAATGCTACCATCAAACTTTCTCTTAATCTTGTAAACCCAATTTGTACCAATGATAATTTTTCCTTTTGGCAATTCACATAACTCCCAAGTACCATTCCTATGTATGTAATCCATTTTTGATTGGATAGCACTCGTCCATTATGGTTTTTCACATGCATCTTCAAAAGTAAGTGGTTCTTCATTACATGTTTCAATAAGAGAGTAATTCACAAAATTACTTGATGCATGGTGAGAGAACACAAGGAAGAAAAAGAATCTTGGATAACAACACAATAAAAAATGTATTACCATGTGAATTGTACAAAGATAAGTGACCCATTAAGATTATAGGGATATATACAAATTCGGGCAAAAAAGCCTTCTAAAGAGGGAAAAAAGTACCCCGATAGTCCTAAGTGTATTCACACACTTCAGTATCGAAATATATCAACATAAAAAAGACTAATTTTGCATGGGATAATAGCAACAAAAGTCATTTGAAATACTCCAACATGCTTTTTCACATGTACATGTTTACAATTATCCAATCTTGAACTCTATTCTTTGTAGTGATAATTGATGCTAGTGGTAACTTTAATGCAAAATGATAATTTAATTTTTTTTAAAGTAGGCAAATTAAGCTTTCAGAAAAGAATCATAGTACATATGATAAAGAACTTTTGGTTGTATATGCATTAAAATTTTGAAAGCATTATCTTATGGGCTCTAAAAAAAAATGGATCAAGTATTATATAAAATAAATTATTGATTTGATAGACATATAAAGTGAGCTTAGTTTATTCAAAATTTTCATCCTATACTTCAATACCAACCTAGAAAAGCTAGTATAGTTGTTGATTCTCTTAGTGGTTATGCTTTTGAAAGAAATAACTTCATCAATATGAATAATATTTTTTTCATTAAAATTCATTCATTTAATGATATGCTTCTCACTTAGACCTCTGGTTTGTATTTTTTACGTGCGTGGAATGATTTTAGAAATTTATAATCACATGATGTTCAAGGCTATATTTTTCATAATGCATTTTCATATTCCCAAAAGAAGGTATGGATTACATAACCTTTTAAAGAGTTTGTTATAAAAGAAATGCATGAACCTCTATAATAGGGCATTGTGGCATAAAAAGTACTATTTATACATGTAAGAATTTTTCATTTCGACTTACATGGAAAAAAAGGCATCACATAATTTTTTTCACAATGTATTGTATATCAAAGAGTTCAATATCATCATGGTAAAAATTTTGGTTTATTAATGTCATCATCCATTTCTAATGAATGATGGCAATAAATTTCAATGGATCTTATTAATCATCTTCCTACGACATCCGCACATCATCATATCATTTGGATGGTAGCAAATAGATTTAGAAAATATGCATATTTTATTCCTTGTAAAAAGACAATGGTTGCACCTCAAGTTTTTAAATCATTTATGAAATACGTTTTTACACCATAGTTTTCCTAAAGCTATTCTAGGAGATCATGTTATTCACTTCTGTAATTACTTTTAGGTCACATTGTTTAAAACTTTAGGATCATAAATGGATCTTAATTTTGCATTTCATTCTAAAAGTAATGGCAAAATTGAAGCAAGTAATAGCACAATTTTAGATTTTCTATGTTATTACTCTATTGATAATCCTAATTTTTAGGATGAAAAATTTCTAATTCTTCAATTTGCATACCATAGCACACCCCATAGTACTATTGGGCATGCAATTTTTGAAGTTGTATTTTGCAAAAAACTTCTAACTCCAATCCCCTTAACTCAAATAAATATTCATATGGCTAATTCCTTAGGTAAAG
The DNA here is from genome assembly GCA_020310875.1 of Ceratopteris richardii. Classification (NCBI taxonomy): domain Eukaryota; kingdom Viridiplantae; phylum Streptophyta; class Polypodiopsida; order Polypodiales; family Pteridaceae; genus Ceratopteris; species Ceratopteris richardii. Next base: position 58,259,068 of record CM035416.1, on the reverse strand, counting down.
ATCATATTGAATTACTTAAAGAAGTCCAGTAAAGAATTAACAAAATTCAAGAAAGATATACACATAATGGTAAAAAAAAGCATTTCAAAATAATATAATGAAAATGATTTGGTTTGGTTCAAAGTTAGGGCATCTCGGATGCAGTCACTCTCAGTCTTCATGTTGCTCTACTCATAGACATGATAATAGTCATCATAATAATTGAACTTCAGGGACTCATCTTCTCTAGAAAATTGGACCATTTTGGGATAAAAATGAAAGACGACCATGTATTGTTCTAAAATATATTCCTTAAACCTTTCATCCAAAAATAGAGCATAATAGAGAAAATCTTGCTCTTCTCTAATACTTTGGAATATTTCACCAACAGGGTCCCAATAGTAACAATGCCCTTGTAATTTAATTTGAGTTCAAACACAAGAGCATGTCCACTATGCTCATTCCATGAGTGTTTTATTGCCCATGTTTTATTTCTTCTCTAGGGAAGCTCCATGAAAGTAGGGTTGTGCTCCTTGAATGATATCTTCATTTAATTTGAATCTTTTACTCGCAAAATTGAGTGGTTTGTTAATTATACAAGAAAATGTATTTCTTTTCACCATTGAACAACATCTGTCCCTTTATAGGATGTATATCATTCTAAGTCTCATAGTGTTCCATATATAAATATCTGTAAAGGAACTGATTCCAAGAAGAATTTCCATAAATAAATCCTAGCATGTTGACAATCAACATACAAGTGAATAAGGGTTTCTTCCTTATTGCAATGGGAACAAGTAATCTATGTGCTCTCTAATATATTCAATTTGCGTCCACACCATACAAGATGGTGTAAGATAAGCCAAGCAAACATGGCTTCATTGAAATTGAATGAAAGGAACCATATTAAATAAAATTTGTATTTCCATTGCTTCCATGAACAATTCAAGTGCTATATTTTGTTGAGTTTATAGTCAACGATACCTCTCTGCTCATTGCATTGAAGTAATGGAGATGTATATTCAGTATTCAAATATGGATTTACCATTGCCTTGAATGAAAGTATGAATTTCTTTAACCTAACAATCCTCATTCCATATATCCTGAAAATAGATAATTCTATGAGATGTGAGTTTGTGACCAGTTTTGAAGAAGAATCTTTTAAGAGGCAATTGGTGAGAGTCAAACATAAATTTTCTTCCTATAAGGGAATCCAACCGCATATTCAGAAATCCTGATTTTTGGCTAAGATTTTTTCATGTTTGAAAAGACCTCTAAAAAAATGGGACCCTTGAATTGAAATTCTTGATTGCTAGAGTAGATAGTGAATATGTCAAAACCCATCCATGTGTGGTAGCTTGTAGGGTAGGTCTATGGTAGAAAGTGTTTGTGCATAGAGGCCCAAAAATCATTTGACCTAAGGGACACAAATATCCATTTAGTCCTATTTTTTTCCCCAATTATTTTGAGATCAAGAAGACTAAGACCTATTTCATCTTTAGGAAGATAGAAAGTCGAGTACTTTACTATAGGGAGACTTTTATGATGATCTTTTGAGCCAAAAAAAGTTGAACACAATCGATTTTACCTGCATAAATTAAGATCTCAAAGGAGTGAAACCAAAAAGGTCAAAAATGATAATAGGGGAAATATAATGGTTATGCAAAAAAATTCTTTAGGATAAATTGAAGAGTACATTTCTCTATTTGGTTGATTCACCCTTGAATTTGTTTAGAATCCATTCCCATTTGTTTTTAAGAGAAATTTCAAATCCAATAGGCATCCCAAGGAATCTCAAAAAATCCACTTCAACAATTGTATGAAAAACAGAATTGGAAATAAAATTAGGGATAGGGTTCTTGAAGGGCTTGATGAGTGTCTTATTATGGTTAATTTTTGAGCCACTAGCTTCACAAAATGTATTGAGGGCTTCCCACAAATGAATTATGCTTCTTTGATTGTTGTGAATGGTAGCATTTGTATCATCTTCATATGATTGTAACATCATATCATCCTTGCGTCCAAGTAGGAATATACCTTTGGTATTTCCTTTGTTATAGTCATGTCGCAAAATTTGCCCCAAAGAATTTGGCGCTATGGCAAATAAAAGGGGGAGCCATCAAAAAAACCTATTTAATAGAAATTTTGAGGCATATAGATTTTGTAAGTCTTCCACTAATATCCACTTTACTTTTGAGGCATATAGATTTTTTGTATTCCATTAATATCCACCTTACTAGAGGAGTTAGCAAGAAGACATTGAGCTAATTGAATAAAATAGGAGTCAAATCCACGATCTTGGAGAGACTACATAATGGAACTCCATTCTATCCTATCATAGGCTTTATCAAAGTCAATTTTGAATCAGACCAAACTATTGACCTTGAGAGCTTGCTTGATGCATATCCTTTGAGAGCGAGATACTTGTGTCCATGATGAACTTACCCTGAATGAAGCCTTTTTGTTTTGGCTCAACAATAACATCCATGTAGGGGCTGATCTTATCAATAATGCATTTATCAATGATCTTATAGACAGTATTGAGACAAATGATGGGCTATCAATTATTGGGTGTGTTCCTATCCCCTTTTTTAAAAAAATTAACTTGATGACACCTTGATTGATGAATGAGGGAAGCTTTTATTTGTAGGTGGCTTCTTACCATATTTCGAGGATAAGGGGTGCAAAGTGGTTAGAAAACACTTGAGAAAACTCTTCAAATAGCCCATCAAGGCTACGGATTTTACATTTTTTTAAGGGAATGAATGGCACTAACGATCTTCTTAAGTTCAAGGGGGTGATAAAAATGTTTCATTAAATGCACATCAATAGTCTTTTGTTTAGCTCTTCTAATTTTAGCACAAGCTTTCCAAGGAGAATTATTAGAGGGTCGAAGCAAATATATTATGAAAAAACACTTCTAGAAGAGATCTTTTCTCGTTTTGATGTTGCCACCATATTGTTCCAATGAACTCAAGAATATAATCCTTAACTTCCTTCTTTTTGATGATATGAAACATAGTCTTTGATGGTTTTCCAAAAGATTCTTCCAATATAGTTTTGAGCTATATGAAATGTTCTTAGCTTCAATACACTCAAACGCCCTTGCTTTGTTTTTGATGGATATTACATCTTCATACCGACCGTCTTTAATTGGTTTATTCCAAGGATCATGGGTGTATTGCATCTTCCTTTCCCTATAATCTTGAGTCTTTTTCTTGAATTTTCTTAGGTAAGCTTGGGTTTTCAAAACAATTTCAAACCATTTCTGACATCTAGGCAAAGGTGGGTGCATTTTGGATTCAAGTATCGAACATAGTTCTTCTTGAACACTTTTGAATTGAAGCAAATGACTATCAATGTGAAATCAGCCACATCTTTGCTTTTGGTCCCTCGGTTTAAGATTGATTGCAATTGGGATGTGGTCAGATACTTGAGTGCAAGGGCCAATTATTACATGGTATTCCTAGTCTATAGCTAATGATGAGGAACAATATACTATGTTTAGGCAAGCATCCCCAAAATTATTGTCACCCTAGTTATTGAACCATGAGAAGTCAACATTAGAGGAGATGTCTTTAAGTTTGAGTTTCCTATTAAGAAAACGCCATGTTTGCTTCTCAAAGCTTGTTGTGGTGAGAACTCAATTCTAATTTTGGGGGTTTACTAACGTGTTATTTTGTATATATATCACTTTGAATGTTGATGACGAGATATTTTTCATTTTAATTAATACAATTTTGAAAAATAACAAAAGGAAAAAAATGAGGTAGAAGAAAAGAAAAATGCTGAAAAACGGAGAGAAAAAAATAAAAAGGGAGAAAAAAGAATAAAAAATATCAAAAGAAAGAAAGAGCTAAAACCAAAAAGAAAAATCCTAAGGAAAGAAAAAAAAAGAAGAAGAGCAAATAGAGAAAAAAACAAAAAAAGGGGAAAAACAAAACTTGAAAAAAAGAAGGAAATAGCTGCTTGGGCCTTTTGCCTCTTGAGGTAGGGGTGCGTTAGGCTAGGTCGTTGGGCCTTTTGTCTCTTGAGGCCAGGGCAAGGGTTCAACCCCTTCCTACAATAGGATAGCTTGTGAGCCGAAGGCCAATGTAACCAGGTGAAACCAATTGAAAATAGTGTAACCTCTGTTCTTGTGGGATAAAGAGGTTCCCGTCGGTACTATGCCCAAATCTTCACCCTGTACTGTTGTAATTTTCTACTTCTCGTTATCCTTCCAATTGCGTAACCTCATGTTAGGTTTACAAAAGAAGAGAGGATTCCATATGGAAACCTCTTTTTGTGCAGATAAATGATTGGATGACTATGATTTTTAGATGTAGAGATGCCCATAAAGTGAAGGAAGCTAAAAGAGATGACGCAAAGAATCATTAGAAAGGTCATATTATTGGTTTCAAATTAAGAAGACATGGCTAGTTTGCAAGAGTTCAACACATGTATAATGCTAAGGATCTAGTCGTAAACAATCATTTGCATTTTCCATGACACTCTGAGTGAAGTTTTACAATGTATATTTTAATCATTTTCAAATTCTTTGTTTTACAAGATATCAAAATTTTTATTGTAAATATTTTTCCTTCCAATGCTCAAGAGTGGCAACATGTTGAATGTTTAACGAGAGCATTCAAAGTTTTTCATAAGGACTATGTAGAAGTAATGTATGCAGATAAATCTATTACATCATTCAATATCATGCAAATATTTGTCTATTTTGTATGATTATTAGGTAGCAAAATGAAGGACTACATATGGAGATCTTGTACATCTACTTTCTCCTTGCATCTTTTCATTAGATTGGGCATCCCCTAATCAATGGAAAGTTTCAAGTTTTCTATGCAAGATGAAAGATGACATTCAAAAGGAAATTTCATCAACTTGAATTTCTTGAAGAATTAAGATTCAATTGTTTTGTCTCTTCACATTTTTGTAGCATTTTAAAAACATGTTGTCACAAAAAAAAAGTGGTTGAACAGAAGAGTTTTAATTTCAGAGATTGGTGATGTTTTGGGTAGGGGATGGCATATCAAAGAAGTTAAAAGACAAGGTGACATCATTTTATCTAAAGTTAGTCCTAATTCTCTTTCAATTTCATATAAGATATCTCGATAATCTCTAGTGTTAGGATATGACTACAAAAGGTGGAAGAAAAATCTTGGACTATGGATACCCTTGGATTCTAAAGAGAATTGTCCAGAATTCGCATTAGAATTAATAATGCATTCAAATTTTCAACCTAAGAAAATAATTGTAACCAAAAATTAGAAACTCAAAAATATTAGAGAGCTTCTAGAGTAACTTGATGAAGTTTCACCACAATTCTAATTCTCAATTTATGGTGCAATGGTAAAGATTAGATTAGATTAAAAAATTATCTTGCATTACTTGTCTACCACCTAAAGTGATCAAGTTCCAACCTTTGAGAATGTAACAATCACCCTTTCCCCTTCTTTTTTCCAAAAGAAAAGATATCATCTTGAATGAAAACACTAACGATGCGTGCTATATATTTTTGTCACTTATTTTCTTTTTTGGATATTCGATGATTGCAGTGTTCAAATTCATATGGCTTTGTTACGCTTTACATCATTGGTCTTGGTTATTTTGTATTGTTCAAAGACTTTCTCCTAGACAATATTGGTTAAAACGAATATATATAGATAGATAAAGCTGAAGGATAAAGATAAAGATGACGAGTTTCTCAATTTTAATGATTAACAAGTCTAGATATATCATTTGAGGGTAGAAATATTTCAAAATGGAAAAGTTTGGGGAAGATAAAAGACACAACCATTTGAAGCAATAAGGGCAATCAGAGCTTGAATTGGTTGTCTCTTTCTTCTCAAAAGAACCAATTTTATGGACCACATATTACAAGTAAGAGGAAAATACATGGAGATATAACATTTGAGGGGATAAGCATATCAAAATGGCAAATCTTTAATACAAGACATGCCCAATTCAAGCAAATGGGGCCATGAAAAGGTCTCCAATTGGTCTATTCTCTTGAATTGGCCATGTCCTTTTTGTTTATATAAATATAATTTATACAAGCCACATACTATAACTAAAAGAGAAACACATGAGGATAAAGCATTTGAGGGAAGATGAACATCATAGTGATACCTACACGCGATACAAGACACAAAAAACTTAAGAAATTAGGGCCATTGGAAGTTTAACATTTGCTCTATTTGCTTAAATTTCTCATGCCTTTTTTGAGCTTCACAAAATATTAGTATATAGGCCATAGACTATAGCTCAAAGATAAACAAATGAAGGTATAGCATTTGAGGGAAGAAATAAATGGTAGACCACTTAACATATAGATTGATCTCATTAATGGTAGGAATCCCACAACACCTTCCTCTATTTGAGAAAAATGTACCACCAACATTTAGAAGTTGAAACACTGATTTCTAGTTAGAAACATGAATTACAAACATACTATCTCCAAGATCAAGATAGAATGACATCATTCTTAAATACACCATCCTACAAATACAATGATTTGAAGGGTTCTTTCTATACAAATTTTGTATTCACAACATAACATAGCAAAAACTAATCTTCCAACATATGTTGGAAATACATGGGCTTGCTATCTAGTGCTAATCAGACATATGGAAAACTCGACATCTAATTTTGCTTCTTATGCTTTCCCTTCTTAGAGCCTTCACCTTTCTGCTTTTTCTTTGGAACATGTTTTAATGGAGAATGAACAAGCATACCTTTCTTCTCATCATGTCTCTTCTTATTTGCTAGTGGTGGAGGTGGAGGATGAGAGTGTAGATCATATGGAAAAATAGCATCTCTCATGATGTTATGAATTTCTCTTTCTTTTACCAAAAGAACCCATGCATGTGGATAACCAGATAAATTTTAAAATGAATATAAAACCTGTGCTCTAAGAACCTTACTACATTGGCAATTACTCTCCATCCACATGATTTAGAGTCTTTTTGTAATGGCACATGTATTTGCATATAACCGTTTTTTTCTCTTCATTTAGTTTGTAAATCCCTGGATATTTTTTAATTAAGCTCCATCTTCAAAAGCTTGGTAGCAGTACAAAGCCAAAAAATATCAGAGTGCATGGAAATGTGGTGATATAGAAGTGCATCAAAATAATTTTATACATGAAAATGCACTAGAACTTATAGTTTGCAATTGCCATGTTGTGGTTGAAGGGAATTCATAATCAAAGTTTGGTTTTCATTGAAGTAAATTATTATTAAACTCCAATGACTCCTGAAATTGTAAGTCCCTACTTGTTTATAAAACTTCAAGATTAGAAAATGAATGACTATATATGGATAATATTTCAAAAATTTACTTCTCAACATATTAATAACTAATTTATTCCATATCCCTCCTAACATTGCTAAGAAAGTGACCAATTTCTCCATGCTTGTAAAGTATACACTTAGTCACAAGTGGATCCAAAATAAAGACCTTCCTTGAAACAACCTCTTCACATTTCTAGAGTAAGGCCCTATAATATAAAACCATACCAGATGCATCAAGCAAGATTCCAATTATTGAATAAATGATGAATAAGTTATGGACTGTAGACATTACTTGAGAGCTATGTTGATAATGATGTAAGACATTTTAACATTGAAATCTCTCAACATCTTTTTTTTTTCTTGTTGTCTTTGGGCCTTATGTCAAGCAGGTACTCCTCCCATGCCATTGAAAGTTGCACAATAATCTCACCATTTGCATTCTTTAATAGTTATGAATTTTCTTTCCTCATCCTTTGGAGGTCTTTAAGGACAATTTTTTTTTTTGACATAAGATTCTTCTTTCTCTCATCCTCACTAGACTCTACTACATTTTTTGTCATGGGATCATGAATACACATATCTTAAACCTTTACTATATATGATTTAGGTCTTCTTGGTAGGAGGAATATTGAGAATATCAAAAACTTTTTGATTATTGATATCAAGAGGTAATATTGCTTTCTCAAATTTGTACCTAAGCCTTAACACAACAAAATAGTCCTTGTCCATTAGTGTGACTTTGTGATAATATGCAACACATAAATAAGCATCATTCATAAAGTCAATTGCAAAGTCTTTTGTAGCCTCTACAAGCACAGAAGAGCTTGGGCTTGCCATCTAATATTCACAAATGAGGTCATCCACAATATTGAACAAAACTTGGTGGAGATGTCTTTTACAACTCTCATGAATGGAAGTCTTGGGATAAGGAGTCCCATAGAGTTATGTGCTCTTTTGATTTTTGTCAATGATTTTACATAATAGTTTACCTTTTTGTTTGTATAGGCCTTTTGACGATCACTTTGATTCTAGGTATTTGTGGTTTGATCCTCATTACCATGGCTCTCTATAGAAGTTACCCCTTGATTTTATTCTTTAGTAGTGTAGAGCTTTCTAGTGGTCTTCTTTGTCCTAGCCATGATCTCTTGCAATTTCCATTCTCTCTTTTTTTTTAATTAGATTTTTCAGTCAAATATAAAAAAGGCTTTATTCCTTTTGAACACATTCTTAATCCTTATAGGGGTTTCTTTCATTTGTTTAAAAGCTTCTAGCTTAGAAGTCAAATGCAATGACTTTTTTCTAGATCCTTCTACTGTAATATATTTTTTAGATGGTTTATGTATTGCATATAGTTCTATGAAAAATCCCAGAGCCTTGAGCAATATATACGTACAAATCTAATGAGATCATGAAGATTATGAAAAGGTGGGTTCTTTCTAGTTTGAGGATCAATAGGATAAAAAGTTACATCTATCCATATCTCAATATGCTTTTTTCCTTCTTTGTGTAATGCTTCAACTTGAGAAGGTTGTAGAGATCTTTAAAATACCTTTCTCATTGTTGCATATTCATGATTGATTGTAATATTGGTATAAAAAATATCACACCTTGCTAGTTGAGAGTTCAGTGAAAGTGTTTTGATTGAGGGTCTCCATGGCAAAAGCTTCTAGAATAATGAAAAGGAGAGAAGCTGATCTGCTTTAGAGAGTAGACTAAAAAAGTAAAAAAATTCCTAAACACACATTATATAGGTTTAAGGAGAATAAGAAAAATTTCAAATTCATCGAACGCTTGATGGATGCAAACTTTGAGGCATATAACTTTTCATTATTTTCACACAAACTTTGTCTCTCTTCCAAAATTGATATATTCGTGTAAGATACATTTTAAATGATCCAACATGGACTTTTCTAAAAGGATTTGACAAGATTAATCTAGACTAAGCAAAACTTATTGAAATCCTTACACATACCTTTTTTTCCATTTTTTGCCCTAATGACACACATGTATTGAAATTCAAAGGTTGTTTCCTGTTTAATTTCAACTATGTCTATTTGATTTCCATCATTCCCTTTGATGGAATCAAGTGAGAGATCTCAAAAACAAGTGTTCATGAAACTTTGAGACTATGATGAGTTATCATCCTACTTAGGATGCATGCAAAGTTTCACAGAAAGTGTAAGGTCTCATTGAAACTTGTCTTTATAATCTTTTCAACTGAATCTCTAAGTATAACCATTACTTAAGAATAATCATTGAATATTCTAGGTTTGCAAGTATAATTGATTTTTTCACCAGTTTTGTAGCAAGAAAACATAATTCTTAAGATGTTACTACCTAATTTTTCTTTTAATCTTTTGGGATTACTTTTTACAATGCGAGACATCTTTCATACTTAATTTAAAATTTAGATTAATTAATGGATACCTAAGCACTACCTTGTGAAGGGATCTTCTAGATACATGTTTTTTTGGATGATGCTATTTAGCCATTACTTTCATGTACTAAGGAGACATGAATTAGCTCCAAACACATGTATGACAATTAATTGCCTTTTTTTTTACAGATGGACAATCTAGCATTGGTCCAAATGAGGCAATTTCTCAGACTTTACAAGTTTCACATGATGATGTAGATCATTTCGTTTCTAATGCAAATTTACATGATGCACTTACTCATGAGAGATCTCATATAGAGGAGGCATAGAATATGCCTAAATGGCTGGTGTAGACTTTGTGAGATAGCAAATTAGATGCACTTCTACCATATCATAGTCGTTCAGGCTCACATAGTGCTTCTTTTGCATCAGATTTCTATGCTACAACTTCTTCTAGTCTTTGTGATGATAATGAGCTGTGTGGCAACATGCTAATGCACATGTTCAAGAAATCTTACTAACAAAAAGGAAACTTGTGATGTGCATAAAACACATCTTATACAAAGAATTGTCTTAATTATCAAAGGAAGAAGAGTTGGAGATGACATATGTGTCTCTTTGATTGATCCAAAAGCGTTGCTCTATGGATGGCTTGAGGAATAGAGATTGTCCTAAAAAAATTCCACATTGATTTTTACCATGCAAATCTATACTTTGGAGCTGCCTCCATGGTTTGCCTTGAAGTTGATTGCTTTCAATTTTGTTTTATTTCCTTCGCAAAAATCAAAGTAATGTATAAAATGTGAGAGAGCTTAGACATGCCACACAGATTCTTTCTTAGAAGTTTGATGGATCCCATTTCCCATTCAAAACTAGAAAATCAAAGACATTCCACACTCTTCTCAAACAAGTACTACTTGGAAGGACAGAGACAACACTTTTGGGTATTTCAATGAAAATTAATGATCTTTGTGAATTTGAAAATATTCACAACACTCAGCCCCACCAAACTTGAGCATCATCATGAAGCTCCAAACAAGAGAAATCCAAGAAGATAGTGATCTTGTGAGATGAAGATAAACCAAGAACAAAATTTTAATAATTGTGCATGGAAAATCAAACACAAATGTCTATGCATGGCCATGTAGTGGGCTCTACACATGCATACTATAAGTGCATCAAAAAACATCACAGTGCAATCAAGAAGGGTGACTGACATCTGATGACGAGATTCTATACTCAAACTCAAACTCAAAATTTCAACATACATTCTCAATTCTTTTAATGTACAATTGGATGTGCACCTATATAATTTAAAGCACATGTACACTTACATATCAATCATGCACATTAAATCGTATTCAATCATGGTGCAAACAAGGAAACAATTCTCATAGCTCCTAATCAAACAATATCTCCACTCACAACTCTTCTCTCATTTACACTCATAGCTTAACGTACTCTCATTCATGCTATTTACAAACACATTCCATGTGCAAATAGACGTGCATATAAGGGAAAAATCAACATGTGTATATACATTGCTTTATGATTTCTTCAAGCCGAGGAGTCCTCGAGCTTGAGGAGTATTAGAAGTATCATCCTACCAATTTTCATAATTTTTAGACTCTGTTTGAGCCCCCAAATAAGCTCTGGAACATAATTTTTAATTAGGCCAGACACTAGGTCTGGACAGGGCCAAAACCACTCAAAAAACTATAAAAAGAGCTAGAGAGCTCATTTTTGAGGTTATCTTGTTGTAGATTTGAGCTTTGTAAGAGAACTCTTTTGTAATTGAAGTTCTTCCATTGCTCAACTCTTTGCTCTTACCTTGTGCACATGTGTGTGTTGTATGTGTGTGCATGCTTGTGTGCTTTCACTCATGCACTTGTGCCATCACTTGCTCACGGTCTTCATACCGGTCCTCACATCTCTAGAGATTGACATTTATGAGGTGAAACTCCTCACGTTGATACTTGCCATTGTGCTAGAGTGACACCAAATTTGGCGCCGTTGCTGGGGAGAGAGCTTGGAAGATGAGCGTGTGACAGGAAGACGTAAAGTAGCAATGTTGGAAGGTAAAAAAAATCGTCATTTTCTGTTCAATTTTTGATTTTTTCTCCATCTTCATCTTCATCATCATCACCATCTCCACCCACCTTCATCTTCTCAGATTTTCTCATCTTTCGACTGTTCTTGTTTTTCATTTGTTGTTGCGAGCAAGAAGCCTAGAGGGAATACAGAGCTGAAACACTAAAGAAAGCCACTTGAAACACTCTCAAAACACCAAGAAATCTGAGCAACTAGTTTTGAGCATGACACAACCTGCAACAAGTATCGTGAGTGTGGTATCGCGAGTTTGGAGATAGATTTTGCATCTACAGTGCATAGGCGTAACAAGGAGGACCTAAAGTACATGTGCAAAAATTTTTGAATTTAGACTTCAAAAACTCCAAGTATCATGTTCGGTTGAGTTTAGGTATGGCAATACTAGAACTCTTGTGTATCACGATACTTGTTGAGTATCATGTATTGTGTCCTCAAGTATCGTGATACCTTGGTATCGTGTGTCGCCAGGTTGAGTATCGCTCGTGTGTCGCGAGTTCTCAGGTGTTGAGTATCGCCTACACTCAGGTGTTGTGTATCACCGACACTCAAGTGTCGTGTATCGTCAACACTCTAGTGTTGTGTATCGCTGACACTCAAGTGTCGTGTATCATGAGGTTTCGTGTATCATGTATCACCGATACTGGGGTATTGTGTGTCATTGATCACTAGGTATCGTGTATTGTGATGGTCGTGTATCACGATACCTAAGTATCGTGGGTTCCTTGAGTATCATGTATCCCCGAGTTCAAGTATCGTGATACTTCCCAAGTGTCGTGTATCATGAAGTCCAAGTATCATCACTTCTCAAGTATCATGTGTCGTGTAACATCTAATCGTGTATCACGATACTTCCCAAGTGTCGTGTATCGCCAAAAGGTTGGTATCGTGTGATGGAGAGTGTTAATCTCCAAAAGAACAAGCTATCCTTGGTATTAGACCACCTCTAGACCAAGAATAACTTTAGACTCCACAGGATTTTGGAAATCCACTATCACATTACCAAGAAATTGATTAACTGTGAAGAAATCACTTCTCTGAAAAGTCTGCTGCAGATTAATCACTCATTGACTAATCATTCATGTAAAGTTTTTGATAAAATTTTGTAGGTTGCTTCGGCTTAAGGTTGCGCACCTTCTCCAACTTAAATCTCTGCAAATGATTCAGTATACTCTGAGAAATCACACAAACAATTTACCTATGTGTAAATCACCTTCTCTGCAGTAGCGACTTTGACACCTGCAACTTCTTAGCTATAGTTCTCCTAATGTCGAACCCGTTTGATCAAATGCTTTTAGATGTAGATAGCTTATCTCTCAACTTAGATTTTGAGCTATCATATGTGTAAAACTTTACACTGTGTGCTGAGAACTGATCATTTCTTTGATCACGAAATCTGCGCCTGTTTCAGAAGACACTTAGAACATTTCACATATGAATGTTCCTATGCAAAATTCTCTCAGCCTGATTACAATTGGGCTCTCAAATTCTAGCCATAGATTGATTAACTATGGACTTAGATATGTTCAGAAGGATTTCTCAAAAGATTAACTACAGAAGTAGGAAACATCGAAACATCGGGCGCAAGATTTTCTTCGATTACTCAGAAAAATTACAACTCCATTGAAGAGATAACTCCACTAACTTTCTTATGTCCAATGAAACTTTCTACATCTGATTTCGCTCTTCCTATTCTCCATTCTCTTTTCCGTGACTTTTTCAGAACCATTTATAGGCAAACATGTACAAACTTATGACTAATCAAAAGCATAAGTAACCTATATCTGAACTAATGTACATATGTATACATAGCTTTGAATTTCTGAGTATGTCCTTCCTTCAAACTTCTGAATTTGTTCTCTTCTTGATTTCTTGACTTCATCTCTTCATTAAACCTTCAATTGATGATTGACATGCACCAACAACTCCCCCTCAATCATTAATTGAGGTTTTTCTCTATCTTCTTAATACCTGCCATATCCTTGAATCTCTGTAGCTTTGGTCCATCTAGACTTTTTTTCATCATGTTTGCAAGTTGATCTTTTGTAGGAGTATGCATAACTTCAATTTCCTTATCAATGACCTTCTCTCTCAGGAAATGATATTGTATTTCAATATGCTTACTTCTAGCATGAAACACAGGATTTGCTGCTAAGTATAAAGAGCTCATATTATCTCCACAAATGATAGGAATACTCTGAACAACATCAAAACTCTTCATAAGTGTCTTTAGCCATATTACCTCCTTTGCAGCTTCCACCATACCTTTATATTCTGCTTCTGTAGATGACAAAGCAACTGTATGTTGCTTCTTAGAACACCATGAAATCAATTTGTCTCCTTTGATGTACCTAAGTACTCTTTGTCCTGCAATCCAATGTTCCTTTCTAGGACAATGCATGAATTGTGAAAGCACACCAACTGCAGATGACAAATCAGGCCTTGTTAATGTAGCATAAATCAAGCTACCAACCAAACTTTGATAGAGTTTCATGTCTCTGAATTCTTCTCCTCCAAATCTAGACAATTTATGGTTCACTTCCAATGGTGTAGGTGCAACCCTGCAATCTTCCATTTTAAATTTGGTTAGCAAATTTTTAAGATACCTTTCTTGGGTCACATATACTCCATGTTGAGTATATAAAATCTCCATTCCCAAGAAGAATGACAAGTTCCCCAAATCACTGATTTTGAACTCTTTCTCCATCTGCTTCTTGATCATTTGTATTCCTTTATCATCTGTTCCTGTAAGTATTATGTCATCAACATAAATACAAACATAAATGAATCCATCTTCACTTGCTTTGACTAGCAAGCTACTATCTGCCTTTGATGCTTGAAATCCAAGATCCTTCAAGAATTTTACAAGCCTATAATTCCATGCCCTTGGGGCCTGCTTTAATCCATACAAAGCTCTCTTGAGCTTACACACATAATTTGGACTCACTTGATTTTTGAACCCATCTGGTTGCTCCATGTAAACTTCATCTGAAATGTAACCATTCAAAAAAGCATTTTTAACATCTAATTGAGATAACTTCCAACCTTTGCAAGCAGCAATTGCTATGAGAGTTCTGATGGTTGTCATCTTTGCCACAAGACTATAAGTCTCATCATAATCCACTCCATATGTCTGTGCATATCCTTTCACCACAAGTCTAGCTTTGTACCTAGACACACTTCCATCTGCAAATCTTTTGGTTTTGTAAACCCACTTACAACCAATGATTTTCTGACTATTTGGTTTAGGAACCAAATCCCAAGTCTGATTCTCTATCAATGCATTATACTCCTCTTGCATGGCTTCTTCCCAATTTCTCTTGCCTTTGGCTTCATCATATGTAGATGGATCTTCATCTGCTTTTACCAAATAAGCATAATCTTTAGTAGTCAAGAATGAGGTGTCATAGCTATACCTTGTAGGTTGCCATTTGTGCCTAGATGACCTCCTAACTTCTGCACTTTTTGAAGTCTCTGGTTCATCACATTCTGGATCAAACCTTGGCCTCTCTTCAACTTCAACCTGTACTTCATTATTCTCATTTTCATCAAGTAATTGAATCTTTGCTTTACCTTTCCTTTGATCCACTATTTCTTCAACATCTGCATGTATATTATATTTACCTGCATACCAAGTACCTTGCTCATCAAATGTAACATCCTTGGATACAAGGAATTGCTTTGTGGATGGACTCCACAACCTGTATCCCATTTGCTTATCATCATAACCAATGAATACATACTTTTCTGCCTTAGGCTCCAACTTATGCCTCAATTGAGATGGCACATATGCATATGCCAAGCATCCAAATATTCTGCAATGATCCAAGGTAGGTCTCTTACCCCACCAAGCTTCATATGGTGTCATACCTTGCAAAGCTTTACAAGGCAATCTATTGACCAAATATGTAGCTGTATTAACAGCTTCAGCCCACAAATAATTTGGGCAATTCTTCTCTTTCATCATGGACCTTGCAAATTCAACAAGTGTCCTGTTTCTTCTTTCTGCTACCCCATTTTGTTGAGGAGAGTACCTGCAAGTAACTTCTCTGTTTATACCTGCATTCCACAAGTAATCATTGAATTCATTTGAAAAATACTCTCCCCCTCCATCTGACCTTAGTCTCTTCAATTTTTGACCTGTAATCCTTTCTGCATATGCATGATAGTGTTTAAATGTATTAAACACTTTTGACTTTTCTTTAATCACATAAATTGTGATCCATCTGGTAGCATCATCAACATATATGACATAATATCTTGAACCATTTATACTAAAGTCCTTTGAAGGACCCCACACATCTGTATGCACCAACTCAAGTCTTTCTGAATACATAAACCCATGCTTGGAATAAGGTTGCTTATGGGCCTTACCTAATTGACATGCCTCACATCTGTATGTCATGTGTTGACCTGCAATGTTAGGCAACCCAAGCACTGAATCATTGTTAATCATTTCTTTAATACCTCTCTCATTGAAATGTCCAAGTCTTTTATGCCAAAGATCCAATTCAGATACCTTCTGCTCTCCATATGTGAACATAGCATGTCCAACATTTCCTTGTACCTTCAATGTGAAAAGCCTCCCTTCCTTCTTTCCTGTAACAACCTGTTTATACCCTTGACTAGGGTCTTCAACATAGACTCCATCATTGGTGAACCTTACCTCATATCCTTTTTCCACAATTCGACCTACACTGATCAAATTCTTTGGAATTGTGGGAACATAAAGAACCTTACTCAGAAGAGTGCTCCCATCTTTAGCCTTGACTGAACCAATTGACTTTAGCTTATGCTTTGTATTATCACCTGTCTGAACTGTATGGTTAATTGCATTATGATCTAGATCAGTCATCAAAGCAATATTCCCACTTAAATGATTACTACATCCTGAATCAATATAGAACACTCTCATGTCCTCATGTGAGGTTTCACATGTTGCATTCATGATGAGAGTCGAATCCTCCTTCTGATCTGATGCATAGTTGTAGTAGGTGTTATTATAGGATTGATTTTGGAAGCTTCTTCCTCCACCTCTTCCAAAAGAATTCCTACCACCTCTACCTCTGAAGTTTCCTCTTTGAAATCTACCACCTCTTGCTCTTTGATTAAAGTTCTGATAATTACCATTGTTCTGATTATTGTGCCAACAATCATGAGATAGATGATTGGTCTTACCACATATCCAACAAGCTCTTGCATTATCTTTGTTGTTTCTGCCTCTTCCTCTACCTCTGCCATTACCTCTTCCTCTTATGAAATTTGCTTGGTTTGAAGTACCTTCTTCTTCACCTGATTGTTGCTTTCCTTTGTTAGCTTTCTTCTTGTCCTTAGAATACATTGCATGACCTGCACTCTTATCTACATCTCCTTTGATATCATTCTCAAAAGTTATCATATGACCTAACAATTGATTCAAATCAGGAGTGAAGTGATCTAATGAAAGTTCTGTAGACAAAATGAAAGGCTTCCACTTCTCATCTCCTCTTAGCCCTGTGAGAATTTGTCTTACTAATTTATCTTCTTCAATATCTTCATCCACTGCACCTAAAGAATCTGCAATGTCCTTCATCTTTGTCACATAATCAGAGATTGATTGTGAGGCCTTCTTCTTGAAAGTAGTAAATTCTGCCCATAGTGAAGCCTTCCTTGATTTGGTTGTGTTTTGGAAATGCTCTTCCAAAGCATTCCAAATGTCACATGCACTTTCAAGTCCTCTAATGTGAGGAAGCAAATAGTCATTGACTGCCATGTAGATTATGCTCCTTGCTTGAGCATCCTTCTTCATCCAATTCTTTAGATCTGACAATTCTTCCCTAGTTGGAACACTAGGATCTCTGAACTGAGGCTTCTCTTCTTCACCTGTAATGTATGCTATCAAATCTTTGCTCATCAGATGAGCTTCCATTCTCATAGACCAAGCTGGATAGTTCTCTCTATCCAACTTTTCAATTTGGAGACTATCTCCCATCCTTGCTTCACCTGTAGTCTTAAAGCTTTAGCCTTTACAAGAAATAAATGTACCTTAACTTCAAGTGTTGCTTCTTCTGATCCTTTTGATAATCTTTGCGTGTCTCCCTTCAATCTTTCTTCAACACTTTATCCTTTTGAACCTTCGAGATGTAGAATTTGTATATCTGCAGCAGTCAGAGTCTTCCTTTCCTTAATTTTGACACAACCTGCTCTGATACCACTGATGGAGAGTGTTAATCTCCAAAAGAACAAGCTATCCTTGGTATTAGACCACCTCTAGACCAAGAATAACTTTAGACTCCACAGGATTTCGGAAATCCACTATCACATTACCAAGAAATTGATTAACTGTGAAGAAACCACTTCTCTGAAAAGTCTGCTGCAGATTAATCACTCATTGACTAATCATTCATGTAAAGTTTTTGATAAAATTTTGTAGCTTGCTTCGCCTTAAGGTTGCACACCTTCTCCAACTTAAATCTCTGCAAATGATTCAGTATACTCTGAGAAATCACACAAACAATTTACCTATGTGTAAATCACCTTCTCTGCAGTAGCGACTTTGACACCTGCAACTTCTTAGCTATAGTTCTCCTAATGTCGAACCCGTTTGATCAAATGCTTTTAGATGTAGATAGCTTATCTCTCAACTTAGATTTTGAGCTATCATATGTGTAAAACTTTACACTGTGTGCTGAGAACTGATCATTTCTTTGATCACGAAATCTGTGCCTGTTTCAGAAGACACTTAGAACATTTCACATATGAATGTTCCTATGCAAAATTCTCTCAGCCTGATTACAATTGGGCTCTTAAATTCTAGCCATAGATTGATTAACTATGGACTTAGATATGTTCAGAAGGATTTCTCAAAAGATTAACTACAGAAGTAGGAAACATCGAAACATCGGGCGCAAGATTTTCTTCGATTACTCAGAAAAATTACAACTCCATTGAAGAGATAAATCCACTAACTTTCTTGTGTCCAATGACACTTTTTACATCTGATTTCTCTCTTCCTATTCTCCATTCTCTTTTCCGTGACTTTTTCAAAACCATTTATAGGCAAACATGTACAAACTTATGACTAATGAAAAGCATAAGTAACCTATATCTGAACTAATGTACATATGTATACATAGCTTTGAATTTCTGAGTATGTCCTTCCTTCAAACTTCTGAATTTGTTCTCTTCTTGATTTCTTGACTTCATCTCTTCATTAAACCTTCAATTGATGATTGACATGCACCAACATCATGTATCATTGAATTCCGAGTATCTTGCATCATTTAGTTCAGATATCGTGTATCATCTGCTCTGAAGCAATCCTAGTATCATGTATCGTCTGCTCCCAAATATCACCGATACCTCCTAAGTATCGTGTATCCACAGTTTTGAAGCAATCCTAGAGAGGTCATGTTTCCCTGTTTTAACCCCTAGAACCTTAAACTGGCATAACTTTCTCATACGAAATCGATTTGTTGTGATTTTGGGTTCATTGGAAAGATCGTGGGGAGTATTACAAAAACTTTTATTGGTTATGGTGAAACTAATATGTGGATTATTAGATATAGTATTTTGAAGTTGACCCCAAGGTGGATCCAGGAAACCAAGGGGTTCCAAAGGATTTCGAGCAATACAAGGGAACTTTGGGACGAGAAGACAAGGCTTATGAACCTGAGATCTGGTAGACACCTAGGTAAGGATAGAAAAAGCATTAGATCATCTGAGGCCAGTGTCAACCATACAGTTAGGTCTTGGGCACAACAACATAGTGGTTATCCCTAAGTGTTAAGTTATGAAACAAGTGACTCAGAAACGTCTTTTAACATGGAGAGACCCACACATACCTCAGGAACCGCCTATTTACAGACACCAGAAGATCCCTATAAGACACAATTGGAGTATATCATAACCAAACAATTAGGTGCATGCATCTATGAGGATGGCCTGAGGCGATCAGTGATCCAACTCAAAAATCCAGATCAACCTTTTGGACTTGAAAACCTAGTGGTCAAGTTTGAAGAGGGTTCATACATTTATAAGGAGGGAACAATGTATGTGGTTACCAACTTACCAGATAGGACAGATGAGTTTGGAAATATCATTCTTGAGAATGAGATAGGAGACCTAGAGCAAGAAGACCTAGAGCAAGGAGACCTAGGAGGAGAACCTGTCTCCCGAAGGTAGGTCAGTCTTGAATAGAGTAATCACTCCAGATTGGATCCTTCAAGATAACAAAAGCATAGAACTATTCTTGAATAGAGAAATGGAGGAAGCCTTTTGGGGATTCAGGCCAGATCCTCCCAACCCAATAGTCATCATCTACGAGTTCAAAGATCTTGAGACACTAGGCAAAGTTGTTTATCTAGATAACACATATGAGAAAATGTTCTTGGTAACAGAGCATGATAAGAATGCATACACTTGGCAAGGGGAATCAGTTTTTCCTCCACCACGATCTAATATTTCTCATGGCCACCAAGGTGTAGGTTCATCCCAGGCTCATGAGGCACAACGACTTGAAGGTGGAAGACCTAAAAGAGAGAGACATCGAGTACATAGGCATCAAAGAGATGAACATGATTTTCCATTGCTTAGAGCTCAAGAGCACTCAAGAACCCTTAGGCCTTCTCAAGTGTTCAAGGCTATGAAGAACTATTTTGATGGGTCAGGAGATCCTTATGATCATGTGGCCGAATCAAACAAGTGTTAAGAGCTGAACAAGTTGAGGACTTGTTCACCCAGTTCGAGGCATTTGGCTTGACTCTCAAGGGTACTGCCTTAGCTTGGTTTCAACCCCTGAACGGTTGCAACTATCGGAACATAGGTCAACTGCTAGAGGAATTCATTGTAGAATTTTCCAAAAGTCGTATGAGACATAACACATCATCATTGATCCACATCTTCAAGCAGACACCCCAAGAAATAGTGCGACTTGTGGGAAGACGGTTTAGACAGTACTTGGAAGGATGCCCTATTCCATAGTTGCCCACACCGGCAAACCAAATGGCCTTGTTTTTAGATGGCTTACTAAGTAGCAAGTTAAGATCATATGTGTACTTGAAAGAGCCTAGATCTATAGAAGAGTGTGTGCGCATGTGCATTGACATAGAAGACAACTTGGGAGAGGAGTTAGGATTGTCCAAACTCTATAAGGATTTTGACATTTCTACTAGTCATACCTCAAGAACCTCCACTGAGATAGATGAGATAGCTGAGCAAGTTGCTAAGAAGCTAGGAGTTCAAAACAAACAAACACCAAGAGTCACCTCATTGAAGCGATGATATAATTGTGGAGGAGACCACATGGCTAATGTTTGCCCAATGTTGGCTCAGCCCCAAGGAAACGCTAATGCTCTATATTGCACAATTTAGAGAAAATACACGAACCACACGGCTCAAGATTGTCCATATAATAGGTAGGATGTCAAAAAAAATTATCAGCAACCTTACTAACTGGGTAGGTATCAGAACCTATACCAACATCCCTACTATAGACCTCAACAATAGTATCAAGAACCATATAGGCCACAACCAGTCCTAGGAAACCAACCATGAGCTCCTGCCAATGTGATTCCAGTTAAGTATGCAATGGCAGAGGAGAACCTTAATAGAGCATTGGTGCCAATAATCCCGCTTGTCTCAGATCATGACTCTCATGCTCATAGTTTAGACTATTCCCATGAAGATAGTCCACATGGTTATTACACACAGTCACCTAAGCCTAGTGAGAATTATTCATATCAATATGAGACACCACCTATGGAACAAAGTTGGGAGCCAGAATACTCCAATGTCATGTACACGAATCCCAACCCCAAGCCCCAATCTAGACAAGTGAGACCACAAGGCCCTAGAGGACCATGTTTTAAATGTCAGGGTGACCATTTCATTCGTCAGTGTCCCCACTCACCAACTCCAAACTAATTTCTTGGGAAAATGGCTATGACAAAGTGTCTCTTATTTTTTTAATGGAGGTTCGGCCATGGCCTATTCCTCTAGGCTTTAACTTTGAAATTGCAACTATACAAGGAAGGACATAGTACCCATGGGACCCCCCTCCCACAAGAATAGGGGTTTACATAGCTGGGTTAAACTGCAATCACCACTACCACGAGGCAGGACAAACGGTGACAAATCAACTACAAGATACAACTTTCCATGTTAAACATGTCCCTTACATGGTGCTAGTGGGGATTGAACCCTCACCCCCGCCTCAATAGGCGAGAGGTCCAACCACCCAGACAAGTGTCTCTTATTTGATTGATGCTAATAAAACATAATTATAGAGCGTGGTCAAAGGGGAATGCTTAAAATTAATTCTTGTACATTTTCATTAGGTTAATTTTGAGAGTATAGTTTCAAAGATACATGATTCACATCTATTTGCGATCTTCCAAGTGATCGAGGAGAAATGTTATAGTATGCAATTTAACTTATCTAATTGTGGAAAAGATTAGATAAATTTTGATGGAAGGTTTTGGTTGACACGACCATATGACATGAAAAGGGGCGTCAGAAAAGATAGCCCCCTTGTTTTTGCACTTATACTTGTGTAGGGCCAAACTCTCCATCAGCCTCTAGTTTTCTAGAAAATGAAATAACTTTGTTCAGAAGATTACTCAAAAGACCTTATCAAGAACTATAAAGGCATAAAACCTCCTTGCAATTTTCAATTAAAATCAGAATAATTTAGACAAGATTTAAATAAACAATTGATGAATGGTAATGAAGGAAAT
The DNA here is from genome assembly GCA_020310875.1 of Ceratopteris richardii. Taxonomy (NCBI): domain Eukaryota; kingdom Viridiplantae; phylum Streptophyta; class Polypodiopsida; order Polypodiales; family Pteridaceae; genus Ceratopteris; species Ceratopteris richardii. The sequence goes on along the minus strand of CM035416.1, from coordinate 58,236,602 downwards.
TTTGAGAGGTGAGAGAAAGGTTTGCAATACATTTAAAATCACTTTCAAAAGAAGTAAGTGATATAGTCATAGCACTTTCATCAAAGAAAGCTTATATAGAGGTTTACAATTCTTCCCACCAATGTAAAGGGAATATCACATATATACAAATATATCTATGATATACATATATCCTATTACAAAACGAATGATGCATGGTGTACCAAAATAAAGGCTAAAAACTGTAGCGTTTCTTTGTAGATCCCCCATATTGTTTGAATTCTTCTTCTTTGAGGTACTTTCATGCGTCTTATGCATTCTATTGATTCTTTCATGTTTGACAAGGAAGTGAATTGGTGAACCTTTTCTTTTCTCAATCTTCATTTATGATGGATCATCTTCTTTACCCTTCTCAAAACCTCTTGTTGGAGGTAGAGAATTGATCACATGGACAAAATCTTTCATGATGCAGCTTACTAGTTGCTCCCTTACCCAGTGTATCCAAGTCTCCATGCATTTTCTAAAGTTCTCCATCCACAAGATGTGGGGTGTTTTTGTAGAGGTGCAAACTCTTGCACGAATATAGAAGGCTTTGATTCATCAACTTGTCCTAATTCTTGGAGCATTTTATTCAACTGAATTTTAATGACCTTTGGAGAACTACAAGAATTAGAGAAAAGGAGGTCAAAATCATATTTATGTTTTTATGCATTACAACTCACTTTGAGTAGATGCTTGCTCTTTAAAGTTTCTTTGTAGAGATTGCAAGGAATTCATGAGAAATGCATGATTCTTGGCAATGTCTATAGCTATCAAATCCCAAACACCTTTGAAAAACTATTTTGAAGGTAAGGAACACGAGCCTCATTTCATCTTGGTATAAAAACATAAGTGTATATCAAGCATCCTTTGCTATGTTATAGGAGCGAATGTGAGGGATACTAGTAGATTTGATAGAAAAATCTATCAATGCACGTGTGCGAGCATCTTTGCCATCCGAATGAAGTTTCTCTACAATAGAGTCAACAAATACGGTTACATGATGAAGAAATTGAAGTTCATCATCTTCAATGCCATTTGCATCATCTCTAGTAAATATACTTATAGGTGTAGTAGGATGTTTTTCAACACGTTGCACAATATTCTACAAACCTTTTGTTACCAATAGATGATGCATCATATATGCCCACAATGGGTAATTAGTACCATCCAACTTATTCTCAACATACGAAATACATTATTGCTTTCAACCATGGCTAGTGACTAAATACCCTAATGCAACAAATTGAGTGTAGCTCAAAATGTTGAAAAGAAACACCCTATCGAGCTCTACTAAACTTGCAGAAAGCTTTGAGGTGCTTATTCTAGTAAACAGAACCTATATATATGTTTGGCACAAAAGGACAAAATTACCTATATATATGATACGATAGTGGGTTCAGAGGCCAAGGAAAGATCAAACCAAAATTTTGATGCCACAAGTTAATTTATTTTTAAATTCCTATATGCCTCGTGTATGTTCAATGATTTTCATGTAATTCTAAGCCTATGACCAAAGAGGTTTCATCGATGCCCAAGATGAAGTGACGACCTACTGTGCTACTAATTATTGGAGTTTTAGATGTGCAAAAGTGCATGAAAAACACAAGGAAGAAGAGGAAGCTTGTAGCACAATACAATATAGAATGTATTACCAAGTGAATGTAAAATTATATGTGACCCGTTAGGGTTATATGCATATATACAATTTTGCATTTGGCTTATATATGGTAGTGGTTTGCCACATTTTGTATTTGGCTCATAGCAGTGGTTTGCCACACTTTTTTACATGGTTCATTTATGGATTATATATCTCTTTTGTAAATGGTTCATTAATGGAATATCTGTTTTGTACATGGTTCATGGTTCATTCTGCTCCTACATATCTCTTTTATGTTCGAAAATATTTCTTGCTTTATCAAATCATGTTTTTGTTGTAGATCATCTAAACCCTAAATCGGCAACCACTAGAGTACATGCCACATGTACTTGGCTCTTTTTGCACAGTGTGTATTCTCATTTGCTACACAACAACATTGTCATGTTGCTGCAAAAAGAGACAACACACTTTGCCCAAAAAAAATTTCGTACATATGATCACCACTATAGGTGTCGGTATGAGCGTCGATATGCCAAACAACATATCGATGCTTATACCACATTTTTTTTCCACAGACATATCAATGCTTATATTGGGGATTTTAATACTGGCACTAGTACCATGATTTTTACTAACCATTTGTAGTACATACCAATGAAAATATACCGGTATCCATACTGATGCTTATACCAACAGTAGCTGGAGGCACCCGCATGTATACCGACATCCAGACTCATGCTTATACCAACCTTATTGTATTGATTTGTATATTGTTGTTAACATTGATATTGGGGGTAAATTGTCACCATGTATTTGCACTAGTATAAGGCCCAGTATGCCCTCATATGTTGTAGTAATAAACGACATGAAAATGGGGCCTTGGATTTTTTTAGATGCCCCATTTTTATGTTGTGTGTTCGTTATGGCCATGAGGCCTTAACAAGGGTTAATCGAATGTTATTAAGCTTCTATGTGAGAAATCGATCTTGCATATGCTATTTTGTGTGGAAACCCTCCTCAAAACCCCTCAAAGCGAATAGGATCACACATCACAAAAATGAGAGATCGGATTTTCTACAACCCCCCATTTCGAAGTCAGATTTTTTTTTACCCCCATTTTTTTCCATGTGTTCATGTTGGCCCTGAGAATGGTCCAAAAAGGAGTGTGAATTAAAGCGTGGAATGGAGTAACAAGAGGAAAATGGTTCCAGGGAAGAAAACTAAGAGAATGGTTGCGAGGAGATAAAATCTTGTGAGGGATCCAAGAGAGAAAAATTGGCTAACTTGACTCATGAAAGTGAGGTCCTCCTTTAAATCTACCTAGGAAATTCCACCATTTTTCCATGTATCACCGTTTTGCTAGTTTTCAAATTTGACTGTTGTGAGCTCCAATGGTGACATGCAACGTGTAATTTCCTCATTGGTTCTAATTTTGACCATTGCAATACCATCATTCAATTTTCACCCTATTTAAGTCTTTGTTCCTCATTTTCACATTTTTTTTTCTTTCACTTGTTATTCCATTTTTATTATATTTTTAAGAAAGGAGAGTCAAGTTTACCCGAACTAAAGATGTTATTTAGTTCGGGTAAACTTGACTCATTTTCACATTTTTTTTTCTTTCACTTGTTATTCCATTTTTAATTCTTTTGAATATGTTCTTCTTCAAGTTTTAAGACAAATTTTAAAACACCATCACAATCATATGCATTTATTCCATAGTATTTAACCATTATAATCTTAAGCCTTTTTATATATACCCATATGTTATTAAGATTATTGGAATTAAAATGCAAGCTTTGGTCTCGTATTTCATCAGCTAGACCCCAATTCTCTATGAGGCCAAACGTCAGAACATCCTCGTTTCCTCTTGACATATGTTTACCTTTCTAAAAGAAAACCAAGAAAGTTCATGCATCTTCATTTCGACTAAAACCTTTCATAGACAATAGTTACATTAATTTTATAAATCTCTTCGGAAGAGGCTCACACACACATTCACACACAAATGCCTACAAAAATATATATACAACTTGTGCACATAAATACATTCATATATACTAACACACATATGCACACAATTTTCTGCACATGAATTTACACACACATATATTCATTTGTACATGGATTATTACTAATGCACTTACAAAAATACACATACTCATGGATGCATTCACATGGGTGCATGAAAACTGGCAAGCATACACTTCTATATACACACATACAAATATTCTTGTAG
>CM035416.1:58207745-58212745 GCA_020310875.1 Ceratopteris richardii | reverse complement strand
TGCATGCTTTTGGAGTTCTTGCAGGTTTCAGCATCATCATCCCCTCCAGCACGTCGCGCAGGTACGGAAATGTGTAGAACTGTCTCGCAGTCGCCGACTTCTGTCGATCGCGATTGACATAAATTTTCACCTTTTGGTAAATCTGAGTGCACCACAGTGGACTAGAGACCCTGCACATCTCATTTCCACAAAAATTTTTGAAAAATTTGCAAAATTTCAATCCATCGCGATTGACAGCTCTATCCGTCGCGATTGACAGCCTATCCGTCGCGATTGACTGCCTGTCCGTCGCGATTGACTGCCTGTCTGTCGCGATTGACAGCCTATCCGTCGCGATTGACTGCCCCGTCCATCGCGATCGACTCCTGTCCATCGCGATCGACTGCCTGTCCATCGCGATTGACTGCCTATCCCTCGCGATCGACTACCTTGTCCGTCGCGATCGACTCCTTGTCCGTCGCGATTGACTCCTGTCCATCGCGATTGACTGCCCTGTCCGTCGCGATCGACTCCTGTCCATCGCGATTGACTGCCCTGTCCATCGTGATTGACAGCCAATTTTAGCCAATTTTTTAGGGTTTTTAATTTGAAGAGTTTGGCTAATTTTGGGCATGAACATTTTACTCTAGAGCACATAAGGAGGCCATAGGAAAACAACTTGGGGAAAACCTGTTGCACAGTGATCCTGTTTGAACCCTGTCTTAACCCTAGAACCCTGAACGGTCATAACTTTTTCATACGAAATCCATTTTTTGAGCTCTAGGGCTTGTTGGAAAGCTCGATAGATAGATAGATAGAAAGATAGATAGATAGATAGATAGATAGATAGATAGATAGATAGATAGATAGATAGATAGATAGATAGATAGATAGATAGATAGATAGATAGACAGACAGATAGATAGATAGATACATAGATAGATAGATAGGTCGATAGATAGATAGATAGATAGATAGATAGATAGATAGATAGATAGATAGATAGATAGATAGATAGATAGATAGATAGATAGATAGATAGATAGATAGATAGATAGATAGATAGATAAATAGACAGATTCATAGATAGATAAATAGATAGATAGATAGATAGATAGATAGATAGATAGATAGATAGATAGATAGATAGATAGATAGATAGACAGATAGATAGATAGATAGATAGATAGATAAATAGACAGGTTCATAGATAGATAGATAGATAGATAGATAGATATATAGATGGATGGATGGATAGATAGATAGATAGATAGATAGATAGATAGATAGATAGATAGATAGATAGATAGATAGATAGATAGATAGATAGATAGATAGATAGATATATATATATATATATATATATATATATATATATATATATATATATATATATATATATATATATATATATATATATATATATATATATATATATATATATATATATATATATATATATAGATAGATAGATAGATAGATAGATAGATAGATAGATAGATAGATAGATAGATAGATATATAGATAGATAGATAGATAGATAGATAGATAGATAGATAGATAGATAGATAGATAGATAGATACATAGATAGATAGATAGATAGATAGATATATACATACATAGATAGATAGATAGATAGATAGATAGATAGATAGATAGATAGATAGATAGATAGATAGGTAGATAGATAGATAGATAGATAGATAGATAGATAGATAGATAGATAGATAGATAGATAGATAGATAGATAGATAGATAGATAGATAGATAGATAGATAGATAGATAGATAGATAGATAGATAGATAGATAGATAGATAGATAGATAGATAGATAGATAGATAGGTAGAAAGATAGAAGATAGATAGATAGATAGATAGATAGATAGATAGATAGATAGATAGATAGATAGATAGATAGATAGATAGATAGATAGATAGATAGATAGATAGATAAATAGACAGATTCATAGATAGATAAATAGATAGATAGATAGATAGATAGATAAATAGACAGATTCAGAGATAGATAGATAGATAGATAGATAGATAGATAGATGGATGGATGGATGGATGGATGGATAGATAGATAGATAGATAGATAGATAGATAGATAGATAGATAGATAGATAGATAGATAGATAGATAGATAGATAGATAGATAGATAGATAAATAGATAGATAGATAGATAGATAGATAGATAGATAGATAGATAGATAGATAGATAGATAGATAGATAGATAGATAGATAGATAGATAGATAGATAGATAGATAGATAGATAGATAGAGAGATGGATAGACAGACAGATAGATAGATAGATAGATAGATAGATGGATAGATAGATAGATAGATAGATAGATAGATAGATAGATAGATAGATAGATAGATAGGTAGATAGGTAGATAGGTAAATAGGTAGATAGTTAGGTAGTTAGGTAGTTAGGTAGATAGACACATAGATATATAGATAGAAAGATAGAAGATAGATAGATAGATAGATTAAAAGATAGATAGAAAGAAAGAAAGAAAGAAAGAAAGAAAGAAAGAAAGAAAGAAAGAAAGAAAGAAAGATAGATAGATAGATAGATAGATAGATAGATAGATAGATAGATAGATAGATAGATAGATAGATAGATAGATAGATAGATAGATAGATAGATGGATAGATAGATAGATAGATAGATAGATAGATAGATAGATAGATAGATAGATAGATAGATAGATAGATAGATAGATAGATAGATAGATAGATAGATAGATAGATATATATATATATAGATAGATATATAGATAGATAGATCGATCGATCGATAGATGGATACATAGATAGATAGATAGATAGATAGATATATGGATAGATACATAGCTAGATAGATAGATAGATAGATAGATAGATAGATAGATAGATAGATAGATAGATAGATAGATAGATAGATAGATAGATAGATAGATAGATAGATAGATAGATAGATAGATAGATAGATAGATAGATAGATAGATAGATAGATAGATAGATAGATAGATAGATAGATAGATAGATAGATAGATAGATAGATAGATAGATAGATAAATAGATAGATAGATAGCTAGATAGATAGTTAGATAGATAGATAGATAGATAGATACATAGATAGATAGATAGATAGATAGATAGATAGATAGATAGATAGATAGATAGATAGATAGATAGATAGATAGATAGATAGATAGATAGATAGATAGATAGATAGATAGATAGATAGATAGATAGATAGATAGATAGATAGATAGATAGATAGATAGATAGCTAGATAGATAGTTAGATAGATAGATAGATAGATAGATAGATAGATAGATAGATAGATAGATAGATAGATAGATAGATAGATAGATAGATAGATAGATAGATAGATAGATAGATAGATAGATAGATAGATAGAAGGATCGATCCATAGATAGATAGATCGATCGATAGATTGATAGATAGATAGATAGATAGATAGATAGATAGATAGATAGATAGATAGATAGATAGATAGATAGATAGATAGATAGATAGATAGATAGATAGATAGATAGATAGTGTTGAGAGCAGTATGGGCACCCAAGGACTGACTAGACAAGGAAGCCAGCGGAGAGAGTCAGAGCGACATGAAGGATTAAGTAGACAAAGCAGTCGACGCAAATCTGGCAGATAGGCCCTTCAAATTTTTCCAAATCAATATCTTTATAAGAGTGATTCTTATCACTAACAATAATTGTAAATACCATTTCATATTTTTGTAGCTCCATTTTGTGCAAGCCAAGGAGTCCTTGAGCTTGAGGAGCCTTAGAAGTACGTACATATCAATTTTCGTATTTTTTAGACTCCGTTTAAGCCCTCAAATTGGCCCTGGAACCTAATTTTTAACTAGGCCGGACACTAGGTCTGGACAGGGCCAAAACCTAGTCAAAAACTATAAATAGAGCTATAGAGCTCATTTTTGAGGTTAGCTTGTAATTGAAATGAACTTGTAAGAGCTTTTTGAAAGTAATCTAAGAACTCCATTGCTTCTCACTCTTTGTCTTGCCGTGTGTGCACGTGTGTGTGTATGCGTGTGCATGCTTGTGTGCTTCTCACTCACGCACTTGTGCCTCCACTTGCTCGTGGTCTTCATACCATCCTCACATCTTCCCGGATTGACATTAAAGGAGGTGCTACTCATCACTGAGCTACACCAAATTTTGGCGCCGTTGCCGGGGATCGAGCTTTGAGGACGAGCGTGTGATGGTAAGACGTAGATTTGGGACGTTGGTGTTGTAGGTAACTTCTTCACTTTTCCTTTTTTTCTTTTCCTTACCTCATCACCATCATCATCATCACCATCTCCCACCTCCATCTCCATCATCGCAAAAATTTCAGTTTTTTACTATATCCCCTTCCTCCTTTCATTTCCCTCATTTCACTTGTGAGAGAGAGCGAGAAAGCGAACTGTTGTGTGCTATTTTCTGCATGCTTTTGGAGTTCTTGCAGGTTTCAGCATCATGATCCCCTCCAGCACGTCGCGCAGGTACGGAAATGTGCAGAACTGTCTCGCAGTTGCCGCCTTCTGTCGATCGCGATTGACATAAATTTTCACCTTTTGGTAAATCTGAGTGCACCACAGTGGACTAGAGACCCTGCACACCACATTTCCACAAAAATTTTTGAAAAATTTGCAAAATTTCAATCCATCGCGATTGACAGCTCTATCCGTCGCGATTGACAACCTATCCGTCACGATTGACTGCCTGTCCGTCACGATTGACTGCCTGTCTATCGCGATTGACAGCCTATCCGTCGCGATTGACTGCCCCGTCCATCGCGATCGACTCCTGTCCATCGCGATCGACTGCCTGTCCATCGCGATTGACTGCCTATCCCTCGCGATCGACTGCCTTGTCCGTCACGATCGACTCCTTGTCCGTCGCGATTGACTCCTGTCCATCGCGATTGACTGCCCTGTCCGTCGCGATCGGCTCCTGTCCATCGCGATTGACTGCCCTGTCCATCGTGATTGACA
>CM035416.1:58172745-58185245 GCA_020310875.1 Ceratopteris richardii | reverse complement strand
CCATCGCGATTGACTGCCTATCCCTCGCGATCGACTGCCTTGTCCGTCGCGATCGACTCCTTGTCCGTCGCGATTGACTCCTGTCCATCGCGATTGACTGCCCTGTCCGTCGCGATCGACTCCTGTCCATCGCGATTGACTGCCCTGTCCATCGTGATTGACAGCCAATTTTAGCCAATTTTTTAGGGTTTTTAATTTGAAGAGTTTGGCTAATTTTGGGCATGAACATTTTACTCTAGAGCACATAAGGAGGCCATAGGAAAACAACTTGGGGAAAACCTGTTGCACAGTGATCCTGTTTGAACCCTGTCTTAACCCTAGAACCCTGAACGGTCATAACTTTTTCATACGAAATCCATTTTTTGAGCTCTAGGGCTTGTTGGAAAGCTCGTGGCATATACTACACGCCCTCAACTGTTTTTTATAAAGGTAATGCGTTGATTTTCAGCTAGGGTATTTTGAAGTTGACCATACCCAGGGGGATCAAAGTCAGGGGTCTTAAGAATTGTTTTCCTAAAAATCACTATGCAAATTAGTATTTGTGCTACAGGAATGAGAATCATTGGTTCTGTCTTTGGAATTTAAATCTTAAAGCTAACTTTGGAACTCTTACAGATCTATTGAGAGCATCGAAAGGCGTTCTAAGCAAGTGTAAGTGCAAGCTTGGGAACACACTTCCTGGGCATTCAAGGTCAACCAAGCAGGAAACAAAAGGTTGGAAACTTTCAGGATAATAAGAGCATAGATTTGCTCCTCAATCGAGAGACTGACGAAGCCTTTTGGAGGTATAAATCTGATCGGCCAAATGATATAGGAACAATCATAATCTATGAGTTTAAGGATCCAGATAGCCCAGGCAGAGTGACCTACTTAGATCACGCTTCAGAGAGGATCTTTGTGGTTACAGAACATGATAGACATGCTTACACTTGGAAGGGTGAATTCGTTTTCCCCCAACCAAGATCGAATGTGTCCTATGGTCACCCTAGAGCTGGAACATCCCAAGCTCATGGAACTCAAAGAGACAGAAGTAGAGATAGGCCAGAAGTAAGCTTTGCCAACCCAGGGGGCAGAGAAAGAACGAGGACGAAAACAAACAGAGTAGAACCTGAGGTACTTACAGCTCCCAGGAATCAAAGAAATGTGGACGAGTTCCCTCTACCACGACCTAGAGAACACACCAGGATTTTGAGACCAACTCAGTTAGTCAAGTCCATGAAAAATTACTTCGATGGCACAGGAGACCCATACGATCATGTGGCAGAGTTTAGGCAAGTCTTGAGAGCAGAACAAGTGGAGGACCTATTCACACAATATAATGCCTTTGGTCTAACCCTTAGGAACACAGCCCTTACGTGGTTCCAACCATTGAATGAGAGGCAGTTCAGGAGCATAGACCAACTCCTAGAGGCATTCATTATCAAATTCTCTAAAAGTGGCATAAGACATAACACTTCCTCGCTGATTCACAGCTTCAAGCAAACCCCTCAAGAGACCGTGAGATTTGCTGGAAGAAGATTTAGGCAATGCTTGGAGAGATGCCCTGTCCCTGAGCTACCCACACCAGCTAAGCAAGTGGCTTTATTCTTGGATGGATTGCTAAGTACCAAATTGAGATCATATGTGTATCTGAAGGACCCTAGGACTATAGAAGAGTGTGTACGCATGTGCATTGACATCGAGGATAACCTAGGGGAGGAGTTAGAGCTTTCCAAGATATACAAAGATTCAGATAGTGCCTCTAGCCTCTTTTCCACGCAATCCACATCAATTGAGGAACTTGCAGAGAAAGTAGCTCAGAAATTAGGTGTCACTAGCAAACAGATCCCAAGGTATGCCCCTGTGAAAAGATGCTATACTTGTGTTGGCGACCACATGGAGAATGTCTGTCCCATTATGGCTCAACCCCAAGTTAATCCTAGTAGCCAGTACTGCACCATAGAACGAAGGTACACCAATCACACTGCGCAAGACTGCCCATACAATAAGCAAGCGGTTAGGCAACCCTACCCTCAGCCATACCCTCAACAAGGCAGATACTAGAGTCAATACCCACCACAACAGTATACTAGGCCTCAACAAAATTATCAACCACAATATCAAGCCCAACAAAGGCCTCAGCCCGTGTTAGCACAACAACCCCCTGCCCCAGCTAATGTAATTCCGGTAAAGTATGCAGCGGCAGAAGAAAATTTGAATAGAGCTATAGTCCCTGTAACACCATTGCTTTCGGAAAGTGATCCGAGTGACCATAGCTTTGATTCTACACATGTCGATAGTCCCCATGCTTACTACATGCAATCTCCTGAACATGGTGAGTCCTACTATAGTGAAGAGCCAAATGAACCCAGTTGGGAACCAGAGTACACAAACGTAATGTATACAAACCCTAACTCAAGACCCCAACCTAGGCAAGTAAGACCTCCATTCCCTAGAGGACCATGCTACAGATGTCAGGAAGATCATCTCATTCGTGATTGTCCCTTGCCTCCACCTACACAACCCCAGTCAGTGACGATCCAAGGCTATTGCCAGGAGTGTGGAAAGGAGCATCTCTTACGAGACTGCCCTAAGAATCCTAATAATATGCCAAAAATCACTCCTATTAACGTTATTGGGTTGGTAGTAGACTCCACAGGAAGTGTGACGTCCACCGCACCAGTACAGGTAGTGACTAGAGCTCAGGCATTGCAACAAAACCAAGGGGTAGGCCAGGAAAAGGGCCCAGAGGCTAGTGAAACTGAGAGCATAACCAAGAAAAGGACTAGAGCTTGGCGAGATAGTCGCGAAAGAATGAAAAGGCAATGGGCAAAAAAGATGAGTGAACTCGAGGAAAGCCTCAGAGAAACAAAGGCCAGGATAACTGAACTCACATCTCAAACTCCCTCTCACACTACTCCACCTCCACCATTCCCAACTCCATCCGACCCGCCACCTTCCAACCCACCTCACACAATTCCACCACCCCCAAGAGTAGGATCAGTCCTAGCAGATCCCACTCCCGAGGACCTTAATATGATGCTTAAAGCATATCAGGCCAGAATCCAAGAAGGGCCAAACGTAACTGATCATGAAAAGTGTTACCCTAGAGCAGAACTAGAGCTAGAACGAACCAAAATTTGTGCTAAGATGGTGGAATTGGCTCAAACCATGTTTGAAGCCAGTCGCCTATTTAACATCTCTAGTTCAGTGAAGGCACAGTTGCACTTGATGGACTGTTAGAAAGAATAGAGAAGCTAATTGCACAGTCAGAAAAGGAACCCGCCTCTCAACATAAGGACAAGGCAAGTGAAGGAGCAGGTCTTTCTACCCAGGAAGCCTATGTGCCTGAAGCCTATGTGCCTAACTCTACGGAGCTAGACACATCATCTTCTATGAATCGGTTCACACCAGAATTCCTACGCGAGATTCAAGAAGACAAATGGGCTAAAGAGAGTGAAGTCCCACCTCCTATTGAACTTGTGGATGATGCACACGACCAATTCCCACAAGACATCCCATCCATTTATGAGGAGCAAGAGAGCACCCAATCTCTGGAAAGACTAGACTTTGAGTCTAATTCTTTACAAGAATTACCCCACTTCACAGGCCCATGGGAAGCTAAGTCTACTTGTATGAGAGCACCCACAGTCATGGTAAGAAACGAAGACTCGATCATACCTAGGAACACAGAGGTAGTGAAAAACACTAAAGTACAATGCAACCTCACCTTAGAAGAGCTACTCAAAGTAAGGCCAGAGCTATGGAAACATGTAGCCAAACAAGTACCAGAGATAACAAAACCTCGTTCCCAGGTAGGATCCCAGAGAACAGTGCCAGAAATACCATTGGACAAGATAGGAGACATGAGTGAGGGCGAAGAGGGAAACACATATCTTCCTATCACCCATCAAGGATACACCACCAAGGCCATTCTAGACTCAGGCGCAGGTGTTGCAATTGCTACCACTTCCCTATGGAAGCGTTCGGGCAAGCCAGCACTCAGGCCCACAAGAATGAGATTGCAAATGGCTGATGGTCACATAGAGAGACCCTTAGGCTTGCTAGAAGGAATAACTCTCACTACTTGTGGTGTTGAGTTTGAGCACACTTTCGCCATATGTGACTTTAGCAAGAACCATGCCTATGAGATGATTTTGGGAAGACCATTTATGCGACAGTTGCAAGTGGTACAGGACTGGGGAACCAACTCCTTGTACCTACAACACTTAGGTGTTATGACCAAAGTGAATCTTAAAGATTACTCTCATAGAGATGTCCCTCCTATCCAATGGAATCCCATCCATAGAGCCAAAGATGATACGGAATCTGTGCATTCCATAGGATCAGGATCCTCATGGATGCATGAAGACACCCACTTATGGATGTGCAAAGTGGCAGTAGAAGAGGAGAAAAGAGAAAAGGCGAGAGAAATAGGTGCAAACGAACCACATAGACCCATTCAAGACCCAGCCTATGCACCTGTAGTATTTCCTGATGAAGAATTTGAACCCCATGGCTGGGCAGAAATCTTAGCAACAATGGATGTAGCCATCAACGAAGAACAATGGACACCCCACTGTGATGAGGATGGCTATGACATTTCAGTCTTCTCAATAGAGCCAATCATGGGAGAGGCAGTATTAGAAGAGTGTGAACCTAGCCCTGATGCATTTGAGGATGCAAATGACTCTGATCTAGAGTCAATCATTATGGATCCACCTTTTGCATCAGATGAAGAATACTTCCATGAAGTAGAATTTCAACCCCAGAGGTATGGAGAGCTTACAAGTGATGTAAGACTAGCCACACATGTGACCCCGAAGGAGGAAGGAAAGAAAAGAAAGAAGAGAGAAGTCACACCAGAAGAGGAAGAATCTTTGTTTGAGGTTCCGGAAAATTTTAAGAAGTATGAGATAGATGACAGGAGAGTCATGATCAGAATGCCTAAATGAGAGGCACAATCAGGGGAGGCCTATGATAACAAAGAAACCACAAAGAAAATTGTGGTAGCCATGGAAGAGGGAGAAGAGAGATGCACTTACATAGGCCATGACCTGACGGAAGAAGAAGAGCAAGAATTGATAGCCTTGCTAAGAGAATATAGAGATGTAATCGCTTGGAGTTACAAGGATTTGAAGGGTGTTGATCCAGACATATGCTCACACACTATCCCCATGACCTCAGATGCTAGGCCCTCTAAGCAAAAGCCATATACATATAATGATAACTACACTGCTAAGATCAAAGAGGAGATAGATAGACTGGTAGAAGCTGGATTCATCTATGAAATTGAGCACACTGAGTGGGTATCCCCCATCGTAGTGGTGCCCAAGAAGAATGGCAAGCTGCGTGTGTGCATTAACTTGAAGAAGGTTAATGCAGCCACAATTCGAGATAACTATCCGCTTCCTATTACAGAGCATCTCTTAGAAAGAGTAGCAGGCAAAGAAGTGTACAGCTTCCTCGATGGATTTTCGGGCTACAATCAAGTAGCCATAGCTCCAGAAGATCAGCATAAGATGGCTTTTGCCACTGAATGGGGCATATTTGCCTTTAGAGTAATGCCATTTGGGCTTACCAATGCACCAGCAACCTTCCAGAGGCTGATGTGCCACATATTTAAAGAGTTTCTGAGGAAGAACTTAGAAGTCTATGTTGATGATCTTTGTGCTCATTCCAACATCAGACAAACCCATATTCTTGAACTCAGACAAATCTTTGACAAATGTAGAGAATATCAAGTCTGCCTAAACCCAGAAAAGTGCGTTTTTATGGTCAGGCAAGGCAAGATTCTAGGACACATAGTGTCAAAGAATGGCATATCCACTGATGAAGAGAAAGTGAGGGCCATAGCCGAGTTACCTAGGCCAAAGAACGTCAAGGAAGTGCAGGCTTTCATGGGGCATTGTGGCTACTACCGCCGGTTCATTCACATGTATGCTGTCATAGCAAAGCCCATGTACGGACTTCTGACTAACTTTGAGTGGACTGATGAATGTGAGAATTCCTTCAATGAGCTTAAACGGCGATTATGTTCAGCACCAATCTTAACCACACCAGATTGGAATAAGCCTTTCCATGTTCATGTGGATGCATCCAATTATGCTATTGGGTGTGTACTCGCGCAACCTACTGGTGAAGGTAATATGGATCTTCCAATTGCCTATGCTAGTAGACAATTGAATGCAGCTGAACGAAATTATACTACCACCGAACGAGAAGGATTAGGCATGGTATATGCAGTTAAAAAGTTTAGACATTATTTGCTTGCAAATAAGTTTAAATTTTTTACTGACCATCAGGCACTGCTATATCTCGTGAACAAGCCATGCAATACAGGAAGATTAGTAAGATGGTTTCTCTTGCTAATGGAATATGATTTTGAGGTTGTGGTAAGGAAAGGGAAGACTCATTTGAGAGCAGATCACCTTTCTAGGCTCACATCGGGAGAAGCCCCACAAGGAGTGTCAGATGACCTTCCTGATGCTTACTTGTTTAATTTGGAAGTGGTGCCGTAGTGGGCTAAGCCATTGGTACCAGTGTTGACATACGGACCTAACCACCCAGTAATAAACACACAGGATAGAGAGGTAGTAAAAGCCCAAAAGTATCACATCATGGCAGGAAGTATGTACAAGCACACAGATCAAGGGATCTTGGCTTGTTGTGTGGAAGAGGATGAGTATGCCAAATGGTTGCAATTAGCACATGTAGGTGCATTAGAGCAACACTACTCAAAACAACGAACCCTACAGACACTAAGGAGACTCGGAGTGCATTGGCCAACTATGGAAGCTGATGTCCAAAAGTTGTGCAAGGAATGCCCAATCTGTCGCACTAAACCACCTGTGGAACATGCCACTCTTTATCAAGTGTCCATAGTGCCAGATTGGAGTGAACCACTAGTATCCTTCCTGAGGACGAAAACATTCCCTCCAGACATGACTCTGGCTAGGAAAATGAGTTTAGAACAAGAAGCCCAGGATTACTCACTTATTGGTGATAATCTATACAAACGTGGTAAAGACGGTTACCTGAGACTATGTGTCCATGAGAGTGAATATCTCAAGATCTTGGACACTGCTCACTAAGGTGTAGCAGGAGGACACTTTGGACCAGATCGGGTGATCAAGGCAATACTATTTGCGGGCTTCTGGTGGCCAACCCTTCACATGGATGCACATACCTATGTGAAACGGTGTGATGTTTGTCAGAGAACTCAGTACCCTATACGCAAGGATGAGATGCCACTGAAACCTATGATGGGTGGACGTGCATTCTCTAAGTGGGGAATAGACTTTGTAGGTCCTATCAATCCCCCAGCTAAGGGTTCCCATGCAAAATATATCATTGTTGCGACAGACTATCTAACAAAGTGGGTAGAGGTAAAAGCCACAACGAAGAACGATTCTCAAACAACAGCTAAGTTTTTATTTGAGAATGTGTTCACTAGATACGGGCTACCTATAGAGCTAGTTAGTTATAGAGGCACTCACTTCTTGAATGAAGTTATTGAAAATCTGCTCCAAGAATTCTTGGTAGTGCATACGAAGTCTGCCCCCTATCACCCTCAAGCAAATGGCCAGGCTGAGAGCACCAACAAGATCTTATGCAATGTACTAACGAAATTAGTGAACAATAAACGCTCTAATTGGGATAAACAACTACACCATGCTGTTTGGGCATACCGAGTCGCCTACAAAACGGTACTCCAAGCCACCCCCTTTCAGATGGTGTTTGGCCAAAACGCAGTGCTACCATTGGACTTCCTAATACCTACACTGAAAGTAGCACAAGAACACGAATGGACGGGTCATGAACTATCCTCTAGACTTTTTGACCTTGAACGATTAGGAGAAACAAGACTGAGGGCGGCTGCAGGGATATATACAGCTAAGAAACGACAGAAGGCATACTTTGATGCCCACGTTAAGGATAAAGGTTTGAAGGCAGGTGTTGGCAGCAGTCAAGGAACCGAAGGAGCCACAAGACGAAGAGAGTCGGAGCGAAGGGACAGCACAAGCAGACATGGCAGTCAAAGAAGATCTGGCAAGTAGGCCAATAATTTTCCTCATGAAAAAGCAAGTACGAGCACTCACGCAGATCTAGCACTAAGGCAACCTTTAATTTTTCAAAACCTCTACACCAATTAAAAGTGATTCTCATCACTAAACACCATTGTAAATACCATTTCATCTTTTTGTAGCTCCATTTTGTGCAAGCCAAGGAGTCCTTGAGCTTGAGGAGCTTTAGAAGTATCTACCTGCCAATTTTCATATTTTTAAGATCTCGTTTGAGCCCTCTAATAAGCCCTGGAACCTAATTTTTAACTAGGCCGGACACTAGGTCTGAACAGGGCCAAAGCTAGTCAAAAACTATAAAAGGAGCTAGAGAGCTCATTTTTGGGGTTAGATTGTAATTGAAACGAACTCGTAAGAACTTCTTGAAAGTAATCTAAGAACTCCATTGCTTCTCACTCTTTGTCTTGTCGTGTGTGCGCGTGTGTGTGTATGTGTGTGCATGCTTGTGTGCTTCTCACTCACGCACTTGTGCCGCCACTTGCTCGAGGTCTTCATACCATCCTCACGTCTTCCCGGATTGACATTAAAGGACGAGGTGCTACTCATCACTGAGCTACACCAGTAGGCGACTTAGTTTTAGTCTACACATTGAAGCAACATGCGAGAAAACTGGAGAAGAGAGGCTATGGACCCATGATTATAAACAGAATCTCAACAAGTGGGGCGGTACAACTAGCCACCTTAGAAGGTGATATTCTTCCGAGCTGCATAAGCGGATGCAGGGTCAAGCTGTATCAGGAACCTCTCATAGAGGAAATGCTAAGTCGACTCAATACTGCTAAGAAACGCAAAGAAGAAGAAAAGCGAATTCGAGAAGAAGCCCAAGCAGAAGCCTTAGAGCGCATAGGGAGAATGAAATTAAGAAGACAAGGTAGAGAGCAACCTGTGCCAGATGCATATGCAGATCAAGGATATCACGTGGCTATGTGTGAAGTTTCAGGTATCAGCTCCCATAGGATAATTGATCGACGTCCTTTTATGACCTTAGATATAGGACAAGGAAAGGGTGCAAGGACTGTAAGAGCCTTGATTGACTCAGGTGCAGCCACTAGTGCTGTTAAATTGTCTTACTGTCAAAAGTTGAAATTAACCGTCAATCCTATTGAAGCGTATCTCATAGGATTGGGAGGTGTGGAAACCCCTTGCATGGGCGAGGTGGAACTTCCCCTCTATATTCAAGACGAAGTAATGACAGTCAAAGTACTAGTGTGTCAAGATGAGGACCTCACTGAGCCTCTTGTCTTGGGTCAGGACTGGATCTATGATCATGCGGTCAACCTAAACCTAAGAAGTGGACTTCTTCAGGTATGGGTAAATCATAGTCGAATTACAGTTGAATTGGAAAATGAGGCACTCAAGGACCTAGGTAAGGCACGAATTCCTGGTCCTTCCAGGGGCGCACATGAAGTTGACAATGTTATTTTTGTCCAAAAATGTATGATGCAGAAAGAGGATTGTCTCAACAACGGAGTCAAGGATAAGACGGTACTCCCTTCTTTTTCAAAGGCCAGAAGGATGCAGCAGCCAGCAAATACCAAAGAAGCAGAAGAATACCTATACTAGAGGCCAAAAAAAGGAGCAAAGCAGATTGTTTCAGCCGATGAAACAAGTATGGAGGCGAAAAGGCGAACACCCTGTTCCGACCAGGCCAACACCACGGCCAAAACCTCTTATTAGTAATCAACAACACGACACTAATAAGAGGTCCTTCATAAATTCTTCTGCGAAAGTGAAGTCTATTTGGGTACCCAAGAAGTCAATGAAGGCCAGCCCACAATCACGACAAATCTGGGTGCCTAAGGCTTGCTTGCGGGCTCAAATAGCTACACCAAGGCCAAACCCTGTACAACATGTTTCACTCACGCGAACATCTGAGGCCCAGTCTTACACATCACCCACTAACACGTATTCTTCCATGAGCACAAGTAGAATCACTTATAAATGGGTTCCTAAAAAGCCCCATTTTTCAAGTAAACACCCTATCACACTCTCCAGAGCCTCCACAAAGTCAAAATCAAAACCTATCCATTGCATTTGGCAACCTAAAACTTGTAATAAACCCCCGGATCCCAATTGTAAATCCATGTCCACCTACTAACTACTTCACTCTCACACCACATCATTCCGCTTAGCTCTTAGGTCTACCCAATTCCTAACTACACACACAAGCACCAAGCACTTACTAACCCCCTAACCTCTCCCGAACCTCACGTTAATGTTGTAACAGGGGACACAGTGTCATTTTTGTGACCATTGCAATGTTAACATTTATTCATATATTCTCACAGAACCAGCTGCGAAGTTTCCAACATGGCTGAGGCGGCAGGAACTAGCTCTCAAACAGAAACAAGCCAGCAAGTGGTGGACTTAGATAGTTTACCCGTTTTGCCTGAGACAAATGAAAGACCAGAAGAATTGCGGGCCATCAAAATCATACCTATTGCGGACCCTTCTAGTGGCCATACCATGCCCGTAGGAAAAACTTTCCACTGGTTTAGTGAAGTGGCAGGACCCTTGGGTGAGGGAACGTACCTATGGGAATCAGAGTTGGACTTCAATGGGAAGCAAGGCAAATACCATTTCTTTACAAGAGAATTCGAGAAGTTACAAAATGCAGAAGGTTTACGTTCGATATGGGAGAAGGCAGGATTAGATGCATATTTCAATGCACGGCTCCCAAAGTGTGACTTCATGCGATGCTACTATCTCATCTACACCTTGACTCCAAACCAGAACCCAAAAGGTGCAAGCTCATTTGTGATTCCATCTCTGACAAAAGGGAATGAGCTCAAGAGGTTCAGGCTATCAAACAACTTTGTGAGAGAGGCTCTAGATATGCGCGGAATGCATATTCCTACAGAGAAGGAAACCCTAGTACCGGATTACATGAAGAATCGAAGTCTCACCAAACTCAAGGACATGGTGTCCATGACGCCTAATATTGCAATACACCTTCGCATGTGCATGCAACACTTTGCTTTTCCTGCACAAGATAGATTCACCATGCCGCCCAAAAAGATTTGGTTTAGTTTGTATCTGGCAGAGACACAGAGCCTCACCATCAACTTACCCCACTGGATAATTGATCAGATACACCTAGCTCACAAACGATGGCCGCGGAAACAGGTTTTATATGGTTGCTGTGCTCTGACGAGAATCATTTATAGGTGTTTGGCTTATGACATCCCTATTCAACGGGCCCTAATGTGGAATCGTGTAGAGCAGTTTAGAGGCAGGACATCCACTGGACCCCCTTCTAAGAAGATGAGAGGCACTGTCCAAGTCCCATGTGCTCAATCACGTGGAGCCACCCTAACACCAGACATCACCCCTCCACCCCGAAGAGTCCGACCATTCACACTCCGACTTCCAAGACGCAGCACCGATGGTTCTACCTTGATATTCCCGCCCCTGTACACACCACCTTGTCTGACCCAATGGACATTTCACCAACGACAACACCTCTCCCCACGATTCCACCATCTCCCCCTCCCTTACCCCCCACCTCACCACTCACATCATTGGCACACACAGCATTCACTACCCCCCTACCCAATCCCACCTCCCCTGCATTTCAAACTTTTCCCCTTGCATCTCATAATGTAAATAGCACGTTCAATACATTACTTCAGTGTGCACATCAACTACAACAAGAATACCATCAATTGGAAGAAAGCACTGCTCCCCTCCAGGCAGAATCTCAACGTCTGCAAGCTAGAGTCACCACTCTTGAAGCTGATTACCAAATGCTCCTAACCGAGCATACCACCTTACAGCAGGCTCACTCCGAATTGGAATCAAAGACATCAACAGTAGATGATCAAGCAGTCAAGGAACTAGAAATAGTGCTCCAAGCGCAAATGATATCTAATGCTACACTCAAACGCAACCTTGGGCTATTAAGGAAGCATATGGCAGCAGCACTAGAAGAGAACAAGAGACTTCAACAACAAAACCAAGACAACTTTGAAGCGGCTATGGAAGGAACTGCAGGAGCAACCATTAGCCCTACCAAGTATAGAGCAGTCCCATCGGCAGACATTCGCATTTTACTTGAGGAGCATGCAAATTTCTTGGAGTCATATGAAAAGTTAGAGACTAAATGTGCCGGTAATCTTGCAACACTCTACAGAAGAAGTAGAGACCCTCCGGAAACAGGTGGCAGAACTCCAAGCACGCCTCTTACCATATGAAAGGCCACCCTCGCCCACTGAAGAACCAAAACTTGAAACAGTAGTGGAAATCCCCGTCCATGACAACTATGAAGAGCCGTACGAGCCAATGCCAACACCCGGTGGTCGGACTACAGAGGAAGGACAGGACACTTTAGAAATTCAAGTTCCAGATTGGGTCAAAAGGGTCGAGAAAGTGGGTAAGACACATGATGATCGCGTTGCTGTGCAAATGCAATCTCTCACAAATCTGGAAGAAACTGTC
>CM035416.1:58160245-58162745 GCA_020310875.1 Ceratopteris richardii | reverse complement strand
ACAAACTATTTCTCTTATGGTATGCATCGAATAGTAGAGCTTGATCTATGGCACAAAAGGATTGGACACATGAATGTACACAGGTTAAAGGAGCTATCGAAGAAGAGGATTGTTAAAGGATTACCTGATCTTACTAAGCAACATATGGTGCATCTTTGTGAAGCATGTCAAATGGGTAAGCAGAGTAGACAGCCTTTCAAGCATTCAAGCTATGTAAGCAGTGGATGGCTAGACCTTATACACATGGACGTATGGGTTCCTACTAAAGAGGCATCCTTGGCTGGTAATAAGTACTATGTATCATTCATTGATGATCATAGTAGAATGATATTTGTGTATTTCATTAAACATAAGAGTGAAGTCTTTGATTGTTTCAAAAATTTTAAATCATTTGTCGAGAAGCAAACAGGAAGATATGTTAAGAAGCTAAGATCCGATGGAGGGGGAGAGTATTTCTCTCAAGCTTTTACTGATTTTTTGTATGATGAAGGTATAAGAAGAGAAGTTACATGCAGGTATACTCCACAACAAAATGGAGTCGCAGAAAGAAGAAAAATAATCATAGCAGAAGCATCTAGAAGCATGCTAAATGATATGTGTTTGCCTAATTCTTTTTGGGCTGAAGCTGTTAGCACAAGTGTGTACATTATGAATAGAGTACCTACTGCTGGAGTTTATCATTTGACACCATATGAGGTATGGCATGGAAGGAAACCAAGTGTAAGTCATTTGAAAGTATTTGGTTGTGTATGTTATGTACATGTACCTAGTGAAGTGAGATCAAAACTTGATATGAAATCAGAAAAGTGTATATTTATTGGTTATGCAGATACTCAAAGAGGATATAGATGTTATAATCCTCATACCAATAAGGTGGTTGTTTCAAGAGATGTAAATTTTGATGAATCACTTTCATGGTATGTAGATAAGAAAAGTTTGCAGGTCATAAATGGAGATGAAGAAGATACAGGTGAAGGAGATGAGTGCTTACCTCAGCCCACAAGAAGTTTAAGTGATGAGAAAAGTGGTTTGGATGAAGAAAGAGAGCTAGCTTTCAATGGAAGATCAAGGCAAGAGTCACCTGCAAGTGTTAAAAGTAAAGGTAAACTCAAACTTGTTGAAGTTAATGATGAAGGAGAGGGAATTAATGATGTATGTGAGTATGGAGAATCATCAAAGGTTCCTAATAAGAAAGGAAGAGCATCTACATTGGAGGTAAGAAGAACTTCAAGAGTGAGTAAGCAACCTCAAAGGTATACTTATGAATCTTTCATGAATACTCATTATGCTTTTATGATAAAAGTTGAGCAGGAAAATGAACCCACAAGTTATGATGAGGCAAAAGGAGATGAAAAGTGGGAGAAAGCAATGAGAGAAGAAATGGAAGCACTACAGGATAACAAGACTTGGAATTTAGTTCCAAAGACACCAAAACAAAAGGTTATTGGTTGCAAGTGGGTTTCTAAGATTAAAAGAAATAGTGATGATAGTGTGTCAAGATATAAGGCTAGACTTGTAGCAAAAGGATATAATCAAACTCAAGGATTGGACTATGAGGAAACATTTAGTTCAGTGGCAAACATGGCAACGGTGAGAACTTTGTTGGCTTTAGCTGCAAGTAAAAGGTGGAATATATATCAACTTGATATAAAGAATGCCTTTCTTAATGCTGATTTAAATGAAGAAGTGTATATGTCACAACTAGATGGTTATGTGGATGCAAAATGTCCTAATCATGTATGCAGGTTAAAGAAGGCATTGTATGGTCTTAAACAGGCACCAAGGGCACGGAATGCAAGGTTGGTAAAGTATCTTATGCTGCAAGGATACACAGCGAGTCATGCTGATCCTTCACTTTATGTAAAACATGTAGATGACATGTGTGTCTATGTATGCATTTATGTGGATGACTTGTTAATTACAGGGAATGATGCAAAAGCAATTGAAGAGATAAAAGGTAATTTGGGAAAGGAATTTAAAATTTCATATCTTGGTTTGCTTAGATACTTTCTTGGGATTAAAATTGTGTATGGCGATGAAGGTATGTGGTTGATACAGAGAAAGTGCATATGTGATATGCTGAAAAAGGTTTGGTATGCAGGAATGTAAATTTGTTTCTACTCCAATGGAATGTAATGTAAAGTTGAGTGCAAAGGAAGGTGATGAGTTGCATGATATGAATGCATATAGATCCATGGTAGGATCTTTTATTTATGCAACAAAAACTAGACCTCATATATGCTATGCAGTGGGAGTATTGTCACAGTTTATGCATGAACCTAGAGTACCTCATATGCATGCAACAAAAAGAGTGCTTAGGTATTTGAAAGGTACCATGATCGAAGGATTATTTTATATTCATGATACTGATCTAACTCTTAAAGTCTTTAGTGATGCAGATTGGGTTGGAAGCAAAGATGATAGAAGATCCACAAGTGGATATGTGGTAATAGTAGGAAACAAGACATTAACATGGAGTTCAAAGAAACAGCCTACGGTT
>CM035416.1:58150245-58152745 GCA_020310875.1 Ceratopteris richardii | reverse complement strand
TTGGACACATGAATGTACACAGGTTAAAGGAGCTATCGAAGAAGAGGATTGTTAAAGGATTACCTGATCTTACTAAGCAACATATGGTGCATCTTTGTGAAGCATGTCAAATGGGTAAGCAGAGTAGACAGCCTTTCAAGCATTCAAGCTATGTAAGCAGTGGATTGCTAGACCTTATACACACAGACGTATGGGGTCCTACTAAAGAGGCATCCTTGGCTGGTAATAAGTACTATGTATCATTCATTGATGATCATAGTAGAATGATATTTGTGTATTTCATTAAACATAAGAGTGAAGTCTTTGATTGTTTCAAAAATTTTAAATCATTTGTCGAGAAGCAAACAGGAAGATATGTTAAGAAGCTAAGATCCGATGGAGGGGGAGAGTATTTCTCTCAAGCTTTTACTGATTTTTTGTATGATGAAGGTATCAGAAGAGAAGTTACATGCAGGTATACTCCACAACAAAATGGAGTCGCAGAAAGAAGAAAAATAATCATAGCAGAATCATCTAGAAGCATGCTAAATGATATGTGTTTTCCTAATTCTTTTTGGGCTGAAGCTGTTAGCACAAGTGTGTACATTATGAATAGAGTACCTACTGCTGGAGTTTATCATTTGACACCATATGAGGTATGGCATGGAAGGAAACCAAGTGTAAGTCATTTGAAAGTATTTGGTTGTGTATGTTATGTACATGTACCTAGTGAAGTGAGATCAAAACTTGATATGAAATCAGAAAAGTGTATGTTTATTGGTTATGCAGATACTCAAAGAGGATATAGATGTTATAATCCTCATACCAATAAGGTGGTTGTTTCAAGAGATGTAAATTTTGATGAATCACTTTCATGGTATGTAGATAAGAAAAGTTTGCAGGTCATAAATGGAGATGAAGAAGATACATGTGAAGGAGATGAGTGCTTACCTCAGCCCACAAGAAGTTTAAGTGATGAGAAAAGTGGTTTGGATGAATAAAGAGAGCTAGCTTTCAATGGAAGATTAAGGCAAGAGTCACCTCCAAGTGTTAAAAGTAAAGGTAAACTCAAACTTGTTGAAGTTAATGATGAAGGAGAGGGAATTAGTGATGTATGTGAGTATGGAGAATCATCAAAGGTTCCTAATAAGAAAGGAAGAGCATCTACATTGGAGGTAAGAAGAACTTCAAGAGTGAGTAAGCAACCTCAAAGGTATACTTATGAATCTTTCATGAATACTCATTATGCTTTTATGATAAAAGTTGAGCAAGAAAATGAACCCACAAGTTATGATGAGGCAAAAGGAGATGAAAAGTGGGAGAAAGCAATGAGAGAAGAAATGGAAGCACTACAGGATAACAAGACTTGGAATTTAGTTCCAAAGACACCAAAACAAAAGGTTATTGGTTGCAAGTGGGTTTCTAAGATTAAAAGAAATAGTGATGATAGTGTGTCAAGATATAAGGCTAGACTTGTAGCAAAAGGATATAATCAAACTCAAGGATTGGACTATGAGGAAACATTTAGTTCAGTGGCAAACATGGCAACGGTGAGAACTTTGTTGGCTTTAGCTGCAAGTAAAAGGTGGAATATATATCAACTTGATATAAAGAATGCCTTTCTTAATGCTGATTTAAATGAAGAAGTGTATATGTCACAACCAGATGGTTATGTGGATGCAAAATGTCCTAATCATGTATGCAAGTTAAAGAAGGCATTGTATGGTCTTAAACAGGCACCAAGGGCATGGAATGCAAGGTTGGTAAAGTATCTTATGCTGCAAGGATACACAGTTAGTCATGCTGATCCTTCACTTTATGTAAAACATGTAGATGACATGTGTGTCTATGTATGCATTTATGTGGATGACTTGTTAATTACAGGGAATGATGCAAAAGCAATTGAAGAGATAAAAGGTAATTTGGGAAAGGAATTTAAAATTTCATATCTTGGTTTGCTTAGATACATTCTTGGGATTAAAATTGTGTATGGCGATGAAGGTCTGTGGTTGATACAGAGAAAGTACATATGTGATATGCTGAAAAAGGTTTGGTATGCAGGAATGTAAATTTGTTTCTACTCCAATGGAATGTAATGTAAAGTTGAGTGCAAAGGAAGGTGATGAGTTGCATGATATGAATGCATATAGATCCTTGGTAGGATCTTTTATTTATGCAACAAAAACTAGACCTCATATATGCTATGCAGTGGGAGTATTGTCACAGTTTATGCATGAACCTAGAGTACCTCATATGCATGCAACAAAAAGAGTGCTTATGTATTTGAAAGGTACCATGAACGAAGGATTATTTTATAGTCATGATGCTGATCTAACTCTTAAAGTCTTTAGTGATGCAGATTGGGTTGGAAGCAAAGATGATAGAAGATCCACAAGTGGATATGTGGTAATAGTAGGAAACAAGACATTAACATGGAGTTCAAAGAAACAGCCTACAGTTGCTTTATCTTCTACAGAGGCTGAGTATAGAGGTTTAGCATTGGCTACTACTGAGGTTATGT
>CM035416.1:58107745-58112745 GCA_020310875.1 Ceratopteris richardii | reverse complement strand
TTTTTCTTTGCTCAAAAAATATTTCTCCAAGATCTTTTGGTGGACAAAAGCTCATGTTTTTAAAAGGTTTGACAACACATAAAACTTAGAGAATGAAAACAATGACTTGTCACCACAAACGCGATGCGAGGCATCGAGTTGCTTGGAAAACTTGAACTTTTGAAATCATTTCACACAAGACAAACTTTGGAGATGGAAGAAGAAGACTTATACAGAGAAGTTTAATTAACTCTTTTCCTAACTATGAGACCTCGGAAATACACATGCGCCTTGTCACGCAGAGAAGCCGGACTATTCTCATTCGTACAAAATGAGTTCTAACTCACTCTCTCATTGTCTTGCTCATCGCGTCAGTTGATACAAACTAACTTATATAGTTTTTCTCAATCTCGTGACTTTTAAAAAACTTCTTGAACTAAAGTGAACTAACGTTACAAATATAATACACTTGTGAATTTGTCCCTTCACATAGGCATGTGGTTTCTTCCTAAGATTTGACCTTCAAATATATGTCCAATTACTGATTGTTTCTCCAACAACTCCCCCTCAATCACTATTTGACATTCTCTGTTTCTTTATATCATCTTCTTTTCTTTTACTCCTGCCATGCTTTTGAATCTACTAGTCTTCACACCATCCAAGCTCTTTGTCATTATATCTGCTATCTAATCCTTTGTAGAAATGTACTCCACTTCAATTTCTTTCTCCATTACCTTTTCTCTCAAGAAATGATAATGTATCTCTATATGTTTTGTTCTTGCATGAAATACCGGATTTGCTGCAAGATAAAGTGAACTCATATTATCTCCATGTATCGTAGGTATAACTTGATCAATGCCCAAGCTTTTGAACAATGTCTGCATCCATATGACCTCCTTAGCTGCTTCCACAAGTCCTTTGTACTCAGCTTCAATTGATGATAATGCTACTGTATGTTGTTTCTTTGAACACCAACTTACAAGCTTATCACCAATGTATATCATGTAGCCATGAGTTGATCTTCTGTCATCCTGGTTACCTGCCCAGTCTGAGTCACTATAGGCTCTCAACTTCAAATCGGAAGTAAAAGGATAATACAATCCTTCCTTTATAGTTCCTTTGATATATCTGAGAACTCTTTGACCTGCAATCCAATATGGGTCCTTTGGACAATGCATGAATTGTGATAAAACTCCCA
Organism: Ceratopteris richardii; assembly: GCA_020310875.1. NCBI lineage: Eukaryota > Viridiplantae > Streptophyta > Polypodiopsida > Polypodiales > Pteridaceae > Ceratopteris > Ceratopteris richardii. The sequence goes on along the minus strand of CM035416.1, from coordinate 58,111,568 downwards.
CTGCATAACTAAGATCAGGTCTTATTAGTGTAGCATAAATCAAACTACCCACAAGAGATTGATACTTCCTCTTATCTTTGTATTTTGCACCATCATATTTACTGAGCTTGTGATTAACTTCAAGCGGAGTTGAAGCTTCTCTGCAATTTTCCATTCCAAACTTCTTCAACAAGTTCAGAAGATACCTTTCTTGTGACACATATATGCCATGATCTGTATAAGTAACTTCCATTCCAAGAAAGTATGACAACTTTCCTAGGTCACTGATCTTGAATTCTTTTTCAAGTAATCTCTTTACCTCCTTGATTCCTTCATCTGAAGTACCTGTGATTATAATGTCATCTACATAAATACAAATGTAGATTGTACCTTCCTCTGCTCTTTTGATGAGTAGACTTGGATTTGCTTTTGAACTTTGATATCCAAGATCATTGAGATACTTCACCAGTCTATAGTTCCATGCTCTTGGAGATTTCTTCGATCCATAGAGTGCTCTTCTCAACCTGCAAACAAAATTTGGATACCTGGAATCTATAAACCCTTGAGGTTGTTCCATGTATACCTCATCTGATATGTATCCATTCAAAAATGCATTCTTTATATCCAATTGACTTAGGGTCCATCCTTTTGAAGCTCCAATAGCAACGATTGTCCTTATAGTTGACATCTTAGCTACAGGACTGAATGTCTCATCATAATCTATGCCATAGGTTTGGGCATAGCCTTTCACCACCAGTCTAGCTTTGTATCTGGCTATACTTCCATCTGCAAGCTTCTTCACTTTATAAACCCATTTATTTCCAATTACTTTGTTACCATTTGGTTTAGGAACAAGTTCCCATGTCTTGTTCTCCTCTAATGCATTGATTTCTTCCTTCATGGCTTCTTCCCATTGCTTCTTACCTTTTACTTCATCATAGTTTTGAGGTTCTTCATCATCTTTGACCATGTAAGCATAATTCTTCTGAGTTATGTAAGAAGTATCATAAGAATACCTTTCTGGTTGTCTTCTAGTCCTGGTTGACCTTCTTGGTTCACATTCTTCATAAGTGTCTAGATACACTTCTTCATCAAATATAGGAGCTTCTTTATTTCTTCTTGCTAATCCACTTCTGGATGTACTTGCTTGCATATAGTCTTCATCTCTATTTACCTGCACAATTGATTTTCCTTTCTCACATCTTCTTACCTCTTCTTCAAATTCTTCAGCTGTATGACTTTGACCTACATACCAACTTTTCTGTTCATCAAAATGTAACATCTCTAGAAATAAGAAATTGTTTTGTTAGAGGATTCCACAACCTGTAACCCATCTGCTTTTCATCAGTTCAAGTTTATGTCTAAGTTGTGATGGCACATAAGCATATGCAATTGATCCAAACACTCTACAATGATCTAGTATTGGTTTCTTACCCCACAAACCTTCATATGGAGTCATTCCATTTAGAGCTGCACATGGTAATCTATTCACAAGATATGTAGCTGTATTTACAGCCTCAGCCCAAAGATAATTTGGACAATTCTTCTGCTTTAGCATAGCTCTAGCAAACTCAACCAAAGTCCCGTTCCTTCTTTCTGCTACACCATTTTGTTGTGGTGTATACCTGCAAGTTATTTCTCTCTTAATGCCTGCATTCCAAAGATAATCATTGAACTCTTGGGAGAAGTATTCTCCCCCTCCATCAGACCTCAGTCTTTTAAGCTTTTGACCTATGACTCTCTCTGCATATGCATGAAAATGCTTGAAAGCTCCAAACACTTTTGATCTTTCCTTCAAAACATATAATGTTATCCATCTTGTAGCATCATCAATGAAAAGAACATAATACCTTGAGCCACTAATAGATCCTTCTTTTGTTGGTCCCCATACATCTGTATGAATGAGCTCAAGTACTCCATCATGCTTGAATCCTTTCTTTTGAAATGGAAACTTGTGTGCTTTTCGCATTTGACATGCTTCACATTTATAAACCATATATTGACTCTGCACATTTGGTAATCCTAGTACAGACTGATTTGCAACCATAGCTTTAATTCCTCTTTCATTGAAATGACCTAATCTCTTATGCCAGAGATCAAGTTCTGTAATCACTCCTTCACCATGTGTGAGCAAAGCTTGACCAATGTTCCCTTGTACTCTTAAAGTAAAGAGTCTACCTTCTTTCTTACCAGAGACAATCTAATTATATCCATTCTCTAGATCTTCAACAAATACTCCTTCATTTGTAAACTTGACTTGAAAACCTTTTTCAACTATCTGTCCCACACTAATCAAGTTTTTAGGTATTGTGGGAACATACAAAACATTGGTTAGCAAATCTACTCCACTCTTGCATTTCACTTTTCCAATTGAATGTACACTATGTCTTGTATTATCACCTGTTTGAACACTATGACTAGAAATGCCTTTTTCCAATTCTGACATCAATTCTATGTTTCCTGACAAATGATTAGAACATCCACAGTCAATGTAAAATACCTTTAGATCTTCTTTATCTGATGTGCTGATTGAATTCATCATCAATGATGTATGACTTTCATTCTGTGTGTCATTTGCATAGTTGTAGTAGGTGGTGTTGTAGCATTGATTTTGTCCCCAACTTCTTCCTCCACCTCTACCATAGCCTCCTCTTTGACTTTGTCTACCTCTTTGAAAATTACTTTGATATCTTCCACCTTGGCCTCTGCTATTGTTGTTTTGATTTTGATTTGATCCTTGTTGATACCAATAGTCATGAGCCAAATGATTACTCAATCCACAGATCCAACAAGCCTTCTTGTTGTTTTTCTGATTACCTCTTCCTCTTCCAAAACCTCTTGCTCTTCCTCTTCCTCTGCCTTTACCTCTTGCATAATAAACTTGAGAAGTTGACTCTTCTTCATCCTTTGCTTTACCTTTATCTCCTTTCTTCTTGTTCTTCATGTACATTGGAGAACTTTGTCCTTTATCTCCATCTCCCTTCAAGTCTTGCTCATATGTGAGCATCAAACCAAGTAATTGATTCAAATCCGGAACATAATGATTTAATGAAAGTTCTGTTGATAAGACAAAAGGTTTCCACCTTTCATCCCCTCTCAATCCTGCAAGTAGTTGAGCAATCAATCTGTGATCTTCAAAATCTTCATCTATGGATCCAAGACTATCTACTAGATCCTTCATCTTAGTGACATAATCACTAATACTTTGACTTGGCTTCTTCTTGAATGTTGTAAAATCTGACCATAGACTTGCTTTCCGTGCTTTAGTGGTACTTTGGAAATGATACTCCAATGCATTCCATATATCCTCAGATGATTCCAATCCTTTGATGTGTGGTAGCAAATGATCAGAGATTGTATTGTAGATGTAGGCTTTTGCACTTGCATCCTTCTTTTGCCACTGCTTTAAAGCATCTAGTTCTTCTTTCTTTGGTCAGCTTTCATCTTCAAATACTGGCTTCTCTTCTTCACCTATAACATATATCATGAGATCTTTACTCATAAGTAAGGCTTCCATTCTCATTACCCATGCGGGATAATTATCTCTATCCAATTTGTCAATGGAGATATGATTTGCCATACTCCTTTCCTTCTGCTTCAACATGTGAGCTTAAAGGATAAAGGATAATACCTTTTGGAGTTCTTTGTTTATGAAGATACTTTTGAAGTAACCTTTTGATGCCTTGTGTCTTCAAATGCTTCATTTCTCAAACTTTAATAAAAAACTTCTCGTATCTTTGCCGCCTTCTGCTCTTTAGGACCTTTCTGCTCTGATACCACTTGTTGATGTGTAAAACACCACAAGAAATGAATTAATGTGACACTAGAAACACCTCTATGGTCA